>APFE030664354.1:2046-17915 GCA_000404065.3 Pinus taeda
TTTCAGCTTGATTGGACCAAGCGTTGACCAAAGTCAACGCTGGTCAAACTTTCTGCGAAACCCTAGCAGCAGAAAAGCGTACTACAGCTCAGCCGTACGGTCTGTCCTCTTCGTCCTTCCCACGTGTGGCTGAAATTCGTCCTCCAGGTAGCTCGTACTCTTTAGGATGAGAGAGGAAGATGTGAGTTGTGTTGTGATGAACTTCTCTCCAACTTTTCCTGTATTTATATCCATCAATGAGGGTGTGTGACACATCTGTTGGGCATGTGAGCCTACATTACAAAACTGGCTGACCTTGCACATATAATTTATTAAGAATAATAAATTCAAAATATAAGTTCTGCTCATCGGATTAAGACTATTTTTATATGGATTTTACACCTCTCTGAAAGAGGAATCCAACAAAAATATTAGCCTCTTAATCTAATCATCAGAACATGGAGTTTGGACCTAGTTGTCCAAATTTAACAAAAATTGTCCAATTCACAATCCCTATGTTATGATTATTGTGTAAACTATAAGATTCAAAGTTTATATCTCCATAAGTGAACTAACAAAACATATATATATATATGTGTGTGTGTGTGTGTGTGAAAATTAAATATTTAATTTACTTTCCGATAGTTTTATTGATTGGAATAATGGTTAATGTGTTTCATATGTACCTAAGAAAAAATTATGACTTACATCCATTTTTTAATATAATTGGTTGGAATCTCATATTTAAATTGTGAAATGTACATAAATTTAGTATGCTGATTTTTCCCTACAAAAATGAATATAATTTGGTGAAATCACATGTTTTAATTGGGGAATGTGTACAATTTTAATGCTTTAAGTATTTTTTTGAAATTTTGAATTTAATTTGGATTAAAAACACATTTTAATATTAAAAAATTCTAAAATATCATTGTCAAATCTAAAATATACATAAAAAGAATAAATTAAATTTACACTAATAAAATAATTATATATTTAAAATAAAAATAAAAAATAGAAAATGATTAACCTAATCTCTTTAAGCATAAATTCAAAATAAAGAAAGAATTCAAAATGAAGAAAGATAGATTATGGACGATTAATAATATTAATGCATTGTAATAAAAATTATTACATTGAAATTTATTTGTGAAACAAAATCCAATATAACCTAATCTATTTAACCTAATCAACTTCCTACTCTCTTTAACCAAATTACTCATTTTCTTTGCTATGCCATTCACCATTATTGTTGATCTTTTGCTCCTATTTAACTCGTTCGGTTGTTGCAACAAAAATGTTCATCTATATTTGATATTGTTTGCATATAAATTCGTTCATAAAATTTGTGTATTCAAAGTCCTTATAAACTTTATTCATTATGACTTTCCAAAGGAATATGAATGCTCCACTCTTGTGTTTGGCACTTAGAATGATTTCAGTGTGTATATGTGTAATGAAAGCAAACTGCACAAACATTCCACGCGATGCTCAACTCCTCTTAGAAATCAAAGAAACTTACAATTACGTGTCGAAATTCCTTCACAAGTCTCTTGCAATTGTCATTGAAATACATTCTACCCCATGCTTCAGCTTCTTGGAATGTAGTAGTTCCGTTGACTGCGTTTCCCAACTCAAGATCCAAATAATTAACATAAGAAAATATGGGAGAAGAAGAAACATACAACCATGCATGCATAAAGCGTTTGTATATAATTAAGGTAGTGCTCATCATTGGTGTTGTACTTCCAAACCACTTTGTCTTTAAGATTTTTCTAGCTCTGTGAGGGAAGTGCATCGCATAGGAAGGAATCCTATTCATTATCCTTCCCGAAGGTGAAAAAATTGTGTACGTACTCACTTCTTCTTCCAGGATGTCCAACAACCCTAAGCTTAAGTTGACTGTAGATTCCCTAAATATTCGGGAATCTGCATCCGACTTAAGACTTAAGGATGCCCAACAAACAATCCTTGGAGGTCTGATATGGGCAGTATGGTTACTGCCATATCTGTTTTTATTTTGAAGTGGACTTTGTTGGAATAGTATCTTTCTGTCAATTTACTCACGTTAGTAGTCCCACCTATGAAGGACGTGGACTCGATCCATCTCATTTCACTACACATTCTCTGCTATTTTCAACTCTAGGAAGGTTGTGTTCATACTCTTCAAGAATTGCTCCTTACATCCCAAATACATTCCTTGGAATGATGCATTCATATTATTTTTTGTCCCTCCTTCCACGTTAATGCCAAAGAACTGAACGCGCTTGAACAGGTCCTCTTCCACGAAAGGCATGTTGTATTGCCATCGGTGGATGGTTTCTATCACCATGTCTTGACAATTGAAAGGCTGTGAGAATGGGTGAACACTCACCAGTTCCAAGCAATCACGATGCCCAAGTTGCCTCCTCCACCGCCTTTTGGAGCCCAAAACACATCATCGCTCATCGCGTTCTTCTCCATGACAATTACAATTTCGACATACTTGCAATGTTCTCTAACATTCTTGGGAACATTACGAAACTCAAAGTGTTTTCCCTTTACGGTAACTCTCTGATGGGCACAATCCCCATATATCCAATGTTAATGGTTTTGTGATAAGATCCAATTTCCTCACAAGCTCCCTTCCGCCTGAGCTCGACAATATTGCCAACGTCCAATACATACAACTACGAGACAATTCGCTCATACGAAGTATACCCAAAGATTATCACTGTATAAAATCAGTCACCAGTACAGTCGCAATGCAACAATTTGAGCTGATAGATTCTTGTAGAGCTAGGAAACTGCTCTATCTTGGCCCCAACTTTGGCTCCATGAAAATCGGCTCTCTGGGCCTATACTAGAAAGAGCTAGGATGTGACTTCTTCCTATGGGATGGGAGCTATATTCTTCAATCTCTGCTTGAGCACATCTTGATAAGGGAATGCGACTCCTTACACCTTTCAAGGAATGAAACTGAATTAGCCATCCCCAAATTTAAAATCCAAATTTCAGTGTTTAGGTTGGGCAAGTTTTCAAAATTCAAATGAACAATCATTAATGCGTTTAGGGTTTATACTTGTAGTCATGGCTTATACGTATCATATCATATCATATCTCATCCTGTAATATTCACCATCCTTTCATAGTTGGTGGGCTCCAGTATTGCAGCAATAACGCTGCAACTCCTGGGACTCCCTTCTTTACTTTTATCAACCTGGTAGTTCGTAACAAACTTGGAAGCGATGGTGTTGTATGCACAAGTACTAGCTCTTGCTGCAGCTGTCACTTGGTCAGCTGGCACAATTCTTCTAGGAGCTTAAGCCAACTTCTATGAGCTCTTAGAAGAAGCTTTTTAATTGATGGATGAAAGCTAACTCAAAGACAACTAATCTACTTGCAGAAATAAACTGAAAAGCTGAAAGGAAATGCAAACCCTAGCAAACCCTAATTTTACCAGCTAGCCCTACTGATACAAGAAAAGGGATGAAAGCTACTGAAAGAGATGCCATTGACTTCTAGGAAGGTAAAATGCATGTGTCTAAGCTACTTCTATAGTAACATCTGAAAAAAACATCTTTTCGTATTTTTGAGTAAGTTGTCAGAATTATCATGCATGTGCTGTAACTGTTTTTTATCGTGCAGAGGTGGATTGGTGAAAGGAAATGTTTGCAGGAGGTTGGGAAGGTGAGAAGAGGGCCTAAGGGGTCCCTAGCACCCTTCTAGAGAGTTTCAAAGTGTTCGGATGTCAAGAAACTGCTTTCGTGAGCTTCTACAGGAAGTCTGTAGGGTTTCTACAGGATGTTCTGTAATTTCTACAGGATGTTCTGAAAGGGAATTTTGGAGGGTTGATGGAGGAAGAAAGGTGAAGAAGTGGGTATGGAGGTGAGATAAGGGTGTGATGAGGTCCAAGACTTGGTGGAGGGAGCTGAGGATTGGTGAGGATGGTTGGATTTGTTCAAGGAGGGGTAGAGCAATGTTGCACAAAAATATGGAAATTAGGGCGAAGCGAGCGAATGTGGAAAATGTAAGGCAAGGATCTGAGTTGGAGGATGGAGTAGGTGGGATTGATGGAGTATGGTCAGATAGAGAGGTATTACAGGTGCTTTGCAAGTTATTTCTCAAACTGAACAAATAAAGACTCAGAAAATCAAGGACCTAACTACTTTAACCTAATCTGTCCTAAATAACAGCAAAGAAAATGAACAGAAGTTTATTTGCAACGAAATCATGTGAAACAGTTGTTCAAACTAAGTAATCATGAACCTAAGCATGTAACCACAACTGGTATCAACTTCTGCAAATGAGAATCTAACACTAATAACTGCATGATGAAGCAAAGACAATGTTTCTGGTGGTAGCAAGGACACCTTGGGCCCAGCTCATGGCCCGCTGAGGGAGAGGTGAGATCAGAGGTGCTTGATAGCCTTTTTCTGAAGATATTCTCTGTTATTAACCTATCAAATCAATCTGAACATGAAAAGCCTTTTTAATCATCAACAATGATCTAAGTAACCAAGCAAGATTTAAATCTACTTAACATAAATTATTTTGCAAAAACACTAAAAACAAATAACAGTACACAAAGGAAGCCTTGGCACTTGGGTTCAGCCCAACCCCAAGAGCTATAGGCTCCTAAGAAAAAGCTCAGAACTGGTGCCAAATGAAACTGCTTCCCATAACTCAAAAATAACCATGTCACAAAGAAAGTTGTACAATAGAAGCTACAAAATGAGTTGATAAACTAATAACACTATAGTGCAAGATACAATTGTTCAAAAAGTAACCTACGAAGGCTAGAAGCCTACCTATTTATGCACTACGAGGGTCTCCAACAGCCCTCCTTAACTCAAGGGGCTCGGCTGCTCAAACTGGCAGTGATCAGTCACTTTACACAAAACTGCTCGGCTGCCCTTGGGAATCCTTTTCGGTGGTATGTTGAACTCCGAGCTGAGGGTGGAGAATTTGAGGAAGGGGCCATTTAATGCAGGAGCACCCTTCCTACGAATCCTCACCCTTGTTCCTTCATGCTTGGCTGTCATCTGGCTCATAATTGCTTGGCCTTGGTCCAAAATTTGTCCAAAAATATGCAATAACCACGTGTTAGCCTTCTTGGTCAAGTGACTATCCTCATTCATTCAACTAACATAAATATGCTAAAAAAACATGCATAAACTATGAAAAATGGTGGATTGACGAAGAACAATTAGGCAAAATGAGCCCAATACGTTACCCAATTCCGGGGCTCATCATCACCCCCTGCTAAATGGGTTGCTCATCTTCTAAGCAACTAATCCGGCTCATCATCCTTGATTGCCTTGACCAACTCTCTCACATCCCAGGCCTCCGAGGTGATATCTTCTTCATGGTCATGAAATCCTACTTTTCTTTCCACTTCTTCCCACTGCCTGTGTTCCTCTTCTTCTTTGACTCCTTTCAGTAGCCCCAAAAGCAAGGGAGGACTAAATTTTAGGCTGATCCAGTTGGCCTGAAGGTTCTGCATGGACTGTTTATAGAGGGGTACTCTTGCCAAGGCCTCCCTCATCCTTGTTGGGGAGTGGTATTCCCTTATTTTTAGGCTGTGGAACAGTGTGTTCCACCTCCTTGTGCAAGCATGAACGCAGTTATCCCCCAACAGTCTTTCCATGTCCTCAAAATGGGCTATGGCTTGAGCTTGTCGTTCAATGTAATCTGGTAGGGCCTGAGAGTTATTTTCCAAGTGTTGGTGGGCATATATTAATACTGAGGGATCCTCCGGCTCTGCTCTGATCATTAGTGGTTCCCTTAGTTCCCTGTCCATAACATTTCGGACCTCTGTTGCTCTCTTTTCTTCATGATTTAGCCAAGAGGCCATGGCCATAAGTTGCACATCTCCTACCACAACGTTGGGGTCCCACAAATTCATGTTTGGAAGGGCCAAGTTGTGTAAGTAGAACTCTGATAATTTGGCCTTGTCCTCTGATGAGCTACTGTCACATAAAGCCATGAATTGATGGTAGTTTTGAAATGGAGTGGTGCCCCTTTGGGCCAAGGTGTTGATCTGGAACTGCAACCATTGATCCTTAAGGTATAAGGTGTATGATTTGGCGAGTTGCCTACACTGCATGGCCTCTACTGCCCAGCTGGCCATGTAGGCCAGTTGGGCTTCCTTTTCTTATACATGTTTCCTTAGATTCTGTATCTCCTGTGCTGCTTGTAATTCCTTCTCCTGTAGCTGTCTAGTCAGTGCCTCAATTTCAGCCTGCAGCCCATCTCTTTCCTATTGTTCATCTGGGGTTTCTTTATCTATTGTGGGCTTTTCCTCTTGCTGTTGTTCTCCCAAGATGTGGGGCCTATCTTCCTTATAGTGTCCCTGTAGCTGTAGTTGTTGTTTTAGCAGCTCGTTTTCTTCTTGTAGCTTGGCCCGCTGACTGCTTTCCACATGCCTTATCATAGCCAATTCCTTTCTTGCCTCCTTGAGTTGTTCTTCTAGCGGACCTATGTCTGCCACACCCTTGGACTTGGCGATCTTCATCCAACTGGGGGTCCTCACTCTCTCTTCTTCTAGTGCAAAGAAAAGTGGCACCACTAATTTTTGGGGAATTATCTTTCCAACCTCTAACAGGTTATAGTAGGAGCCCAAGCCAGGCTGAGGGCTTGGTTCCAAAATGTTCTCAGCCTTTTCTTATTCCTGTGATGATTTAGATGCCTTTTCTTCCAATTCCTCGGTCTCCTTTAGCCTAGCCAGCATTTCCTGTAGAACTGTCTCAGCTTCCTGTAGAGATGTCTTTCTGTCCATCATTTCAATCCTTTCTCTCCAGGTGGATGTTTTCGGGCTCCCTCGTTCATAGGTGATGGATGCCTTTGAAGGAGACTTTTCCTTTTGTTTAGCTGTGGTGACCTCAATCGTAATTGGCTCCTTTGACTGTGGCTGGGGTCTGCCAACTTTTATCCACTTGCTCCTTCTTGCCTTAAAGTACATGGAGGGCTCCCTTTTTCGCTTCCTTTTTGTTTTGGAGATGTGCTTAAGGCAGCCAGCACAGTTGTTGCCTCCCTGGCCAAAATATCAAGTGATTTCTCCTTTTGCTGTTCTATTTTCATGCTTCCTATAGAAAGTCCTGTGTCAACTGTTTTCATGCTCCCTGTAGAAACTGTTTTTATGCTTCCTGTAGAAAGTCTAGTGTCAACTGTTTCGGTCTGCTTGGTTGGATGTGTCTTTCCTTTTAATTTCTATGTGGTTGCCTTGGTTTTGCCCTCCTTTGTTTGGAATTTTTCAGTCCTCTCTACTCTACTCTACAATCGTTTTTCCCGGGGTGTTTGTGCCATTGTTCCTCTCACAGTTTTAGGCTCAGCAATTTGGCCTTTTCCCCGTTCCTCTTTCTGTCCTTTTTGTGTCTGTTTGCCCTGTGTTTCTTTACCAAGGGTTTTCTCTCTTGCTTCAGTGTGTTCCCCTTCTTAATTGCTGGATGAGGTGAGCCCCTCAGCCAAAATTCGAATATCGTCATCTCTGGACATGTTTCGGAAAATATCCCAAGAGAGGGGGACAGTGTAGGTGTGGAGGGCATCTTCCACTAAAAGTTTAATGAGCCCATGATGGGCTAACTGATTCGGTGTCCCTTCCTTAAATTTCGTGCCACATTCAATTAATGAATGCAGAAGAAAATAGGGGATGCTCAACTTCTTTTCTGGAGGTAAATCCATTCCATGTCTTAGTTCACTCAGCAACCTGAAATGATAGTCGTAGACAATGTTGAACCTCCCTTCACTGGTAATGTATTTCATGATTTGGAAACTAAATTCACTCCAAAGAGGATGTAAGTTGGCTGTCCGGACACCATTCTTGTCTTCTGTAGGATGTTCCTCGGGCAGAAAGAATGCTTTCTTGGCTGCTTGGCTTAATGCCCTATCCTCTTTGCTCCAAGGTATCCCTAATGGTAGACTAGTAACTCGACTAATGAGCTCAGGGGTAAGCTTTAGGGTCAACCCTCTAAAATTCATTGTGGCCTGTGCCTTTGATTCAAGTTGCAGGGACATTAAAAATTCCTCCGTTATCTCATCGTCATGACCCTGAATTTTTTCACAAAAGGACATCCAATTGGCACGGGTGAAGAGGTTCACCACTTTAGGATGCTCGCGCAACTTACTAGGATCCAAGGGTTCTTTCCTAATAAACCCCCAGGCATGGTGAGAGCGCTCTGTTTTATGCTCTGATTAGAAAAGGGGATGTTGTTTATGGTTTCCTCCTTTGAACTTCAAGAAGGGATCTCTCGGGTGTTTAAATTTTAATTTGCACCAATTCCCTGGTTTTAAGGTTGCTGCTACCCAAAACTCGGTTGTCCGTTTATGAAAGGAAAAATTGGGTTTCCACAGATAGAGTACAGAGCTCAATTTTTATCCCCAGCATACATACAACCATGTAAATTCAAATTCTTCATACACAGGCTAGCCCTCAGAGTTGCGTATCTTTCCTACAAGAAAAATTTCTTACAGGAACTGTGGAGGAGAATTTTGACGCAGACCTGACTGAGAAATTCCGTTCAACACACAAGCAAATTGCTATTTCCAACTCACAGGAATACTTGTCTCTGACTCTCCAATTCAAGATAGTTCAATTCACCACCTTTTTAAAACATACCATGCATGGAAGAGTGTTTTCAAGCCTACCTCTCTCAAAACTCCAAATTCGACAAAGAAAAGTCCAGGCTTCCCTACTTCGGAAAGCTGTGCCGTACTTCCTGTAGAACTCTTGTTGGCTTCTGTAGGATGTCACTGCGCCTCTGAACGAGCCCAGTACGTGGGATATTTTTGAAATAGACCAAAACGCTCAGTCGAGAACGATGGGTTAACAAATTCTGGAAGCAGAGGACGCGTACTTCAGCCGAGGACGTTGAAAGCGAAAATGAACAACGGGTGGTAAGAGTCTTCAGCCGAGCAATTTTTAACTGCGGTGCAATTCATGGTGAGGGGATGAGGTGGCCGGGCTGAACCGTTGATCCAACGTCACGACCATCATTTCTCTATGTGTCCCTGACCGCCATTACCTCCCCTCTACCATTAACCACCGCCACCACTACCAGTCCCGCCGATTTTCCCCGATTGGACACTCCACACGTGTCGGCTGCACGTCTCGTCGGTAATTTTGAACGTAACTGAGCTTGTTCGGATCTCACGAAGCTATGTAACTGGCTAAGGGTGGCCAGTTGACTAGCCACTGATCCCGTTCAATCTGAACCATTTTCATAGACATACAGTTTTCGAAATATAGTTTATGCAATTGACAAATGAGATTAGACACTTACCTGCATGGTCGTGGACGCGTTATGCAAACTTCGAGTCTTGGAACCACTGCTTCGCTTGCTGCTACCTCGTGCATGGGTGTTAGAGCCCATTCTTTCATTTGTTGAAGTTGTATGCACAAGTTTGGAACCCGATCCTTTGGTTTTCAACACTGCATGCACAGGTTCTATTTGGTTTTGGATGTTGAGGATGTTTTCATGTCCAAGAGGAGCCTTTTACATGTTCCCTTTGTTGGTTTTGGCTGCTCCTGCCTCCAGAGTATGTCTTCCAGAGGGATCAACAGCTACAGGATTCCTGTAGCATGTCCTGTAGCTACTTCTCCTTCTGAGATGCAGGCTAAACGAGCAAGGCTATATTGATAACAAGGGATTCGTTGATGAAGAGTTTGGATGGAGCTTGGACAGGTAGGGTGAGCGCGACTTTGTTATTTGACTTGTCACTAAAAATTCTTGCTGTCAATCTAAGGAAAACAGGGTTTCTTATATGACTGTGCAGGAACACATAACCAGGTGGGTAACAAAGGTGTAAAGAGATGGAACAGGGGTGGTTGCAGGCCCAACAAGCAGATTCCAACCTTCAAATTCCCCTCCAAAATCGATTTTGGCTCACCGGAAGGTTCTACAGGATGTTTCCTGTAGAAAGCCCAAAACTTCTTGTAGAAGGTGGAATCTCGACCTGAATGTGATAGGGAGTGTCTGTAGGGATGTCCTGTAGCCTGGTACAAATCCCTATCCTTGTTTTGCGCAACCCTCCTTACCTGCAATTATTTCACAGAGATTAGGCCTTTTTTCCTTTTTTTTTTAGAGACAGTTGGGGCGCCTCTAAGAAGTTTTCACCCAAGGATATTTTTATTCCATTTTTCTGTTTTTTTTTTTTTGATGATCATGGTGTGGGTGGAATAGAGATAGGGCCCTACTCCACTACCATCACTGATTTGTCCAAAGTTTCAATGAACTCTTGCCTTGAAAGAGGTTTCCTGTAGATTTTCAATCGATGTCCATTGACAAGCATGGGGATGGCTTCTTCATCAATGGTCCTAATAAGGACTGAACCATTGTCGTTGCATTTCTCCACTGTATATGGTCCTAACCACCTTGTCCTCAGTTTCCCTTTGAAATCCTTGTATCTTGAGTCATACAGCAGTGCCCAATCTCCTGGCTGGAATTGCTTTTCATTAAGGTGCCGGTCATGTCATACTTTTCTTTAGAGTTGAACCACTTCTGAATGAAGGAGGGCCTGCATTCTCTATTCATCTAATCCATTCAGCTGCAATAATATTTCCTGTTGTGCATGGCTGAGATCTAGGTCCAGCTGAGCTGCCACCCTCAATGTGTTGTACTTGAATTCTATGGACAACAAAGCTTTCTTCCTGTAGACCAGCTCATAAGGTGTGAAACCTGTTGTAGTTTTCCAAGTGGTGTTGTAGGCCCAGGTGGCCTCAACCAGGCAATCTGCCCAATCCTTTCTACTGCTGCTCACCACCTTAGTCAAAATATCTTCCAACGCTCTATTAGTGACTTCCACCTGCCCATTTTCTTGTGGGTGATATGGGGTGGAAGTTTTGTGCTTGATCTTGTGATGAGCAAGCAGGTCTTCAATCAAGTTAGAGGTGAATTGGCTTCCTTGATCGGTGACTAACTCTCTTGGGTAGCCAAACTTGTAGAAGATATTTTCCCTTAAAAATTCAGCCACTTTTTCTTCTATCAGTGCCTTGATTGCCTTTGTTTTTGCCCACTTTGTCAGGTAGTCGATGCACAGAATGATGTAAGACCTTTGCTTTGAAGGAGGGTTGATAGGACCCACACAATCCATGCCCCACTTCTCAAATGGCTCGAAGGTCACTTGAGGTTGGAGGTGCATTTCATTCCTTGGAGTCGGTTTCCCCATCCTCTGACATTGGTCACATTGGCTGATGTATCTTCTGACATCTTGCTGAAGAGTAGGCCGATAGTAGCCTGCCTGTAGAATTTTGAAGGCAGTCCTTTTTACTGCAAAGTGGCCTCCACAGGGCCCATCGTGACAGGTTAGGAGGATGTCAAAGACTTCCTCCTCCCTAACACAATGCCTCAAGATCTGATCTGGGCCAAGTTTAAATAGGTTGCTCCCAATCCAAGTGAATGGGACACTCTTCCTCACAATTCTGCTCTTATCCTTTGAGGAGAGATGCGGAGGGAACTATGCTGAGACCAAGTAATTTTCTATATCAGTAAACCATGGAGAGATTAATGAGATAGAAAATAGGTGTTCATCTCGCATCTAATCATCCACTGTCCCTTATTCACCTATAGGAAAATCCAATCTAGACAGGAAGTCAGCAACAAAATTTTCCTTACCTGGCTTATCGACAATGGTCAAATCAATTTGCTGCAACAAAAGTAACCATCTAATGATACATGCATCTACATCAGGCTTATTCATTAAATATCTAATTGCAGCATGATCAGTGTGTACGAATGTTTGATAACCAGTGATGTAGTGTCTAAACTTGTTTAGGGAATGGACTATAGCCAGGAACTCTTTCTCGGTTACAGTATAGTTCATCTCTGCCTTAGACAGGTTTTTGCTGACAAAGTATATGGCATATGGTAGTTTCTCCTCAACTTGTCCTAGGCTGCCCCTATGGCTTTGTTTGAGGCATCAGTGTGGATGTGGAAAGGTAGGGCCCAGTTTGGACCTCTCAAGATCGGGGCGGACACCAGCTTATCCTTCAACTCATCTAGAGCCCCTTAGCAGTCGTCAATCCATTTAAACTCAACATCTTTCCCTAAGAAGCTAAACAATGGCGAGGCTAGCTTACTGAAATCTTTAATGAATCTTCTATAATATCCTGCTAAGCCTAGAAAACTCTGAACATCTCTCACCTTTTGAGTAGGTGGGACCTTTTGGATGATAGCAATTTTGTTAGGATCCACCTGTAATCCTTGCTGAGAAATGGTATGACCTAGCACAGTCCCTTCAGTCATCAGGAATTCACATTTTTTAGGATTGAGGAATGGGTTCATCTCAATACACTTGGTTAAAACTTTTCCCAGGTTAGTCAATGCTTCTTGGAAGCTGGACCCATAAGGACTAAAGTCATCTATGTAGATCTCCACCGAATCGTGAACCCGTTTCGCAAATATGCTCAATACTGCTCTCTGGAAAGTGGAAAGAGTGTTGCATAGCCCAAAGGGAAGGACCCGGTAGGCAAAGTTACCCCATGGACAAGTGAAGGTGGTCTTATCTTGGTCCTCCAGGCTGATTTGGATCTGATTAGACCTACTGAACCCATCTAGGAAAGAGAAGAACTTCTTCCCTTCCAGTCCATCCAACACTTGATCTATGAAAGGTAGAGGGAAATGGTCCTTCTCGGTGGCTTTGTTAAGTTCTTGGTAATATACACAGATTTTCCACTTCCCATTTTTCTTGGGCACAAGCACCAGAGGTGAGACCCACTCACTGTCAGAGATGGGGTAGATGAATCCTACATCCAACAACTTTTGCAATTCTTATTTGACAATGTCTTTAAGGGTTGGATTCATTCTCCTCTGAGGCTGCCTGACTGGTTTACAATCCTCTTTAATGTAAATGTGATGGGTATAGAATGAAGGGTGGACTCCTTTCATCTCCTTATAGCTCCAAGCGAAAGCATCCAAATGATTGTTCAATAAGCTACACAACTCCTTCTCCTGGGAGGGAGATAGGGAGGAGGTGATCTTTAAAGTTCTTTCGGGACCAAATTTCACATTCTTAACTCTAGGAGAGGTCGGATCAACCACACAGAGGTCCACTAAAGCACTAGCTTGGGTACCTTCCACCAACTCCTCTAATGACAGTGCACCGGGAGGTGGATTTTAAATCAAATTCTAAATCAAGTCATCCTCGGTTTGAGGGCCTCCCCTGGTGGCTTCTACTTTGCACAATGGTGCAGAGTAGACCTCATCCTCATCTCCTTCTTCCAACTAGAGTGGTAGGTCATGTTCTAGTAGAGGTTGGGCAAGAGGGTACAAGACTAGCTGTTTGGACATAGGCCCATTCTTGATGGTCATGCTTCCAGCTCGACAACTGATGTAAGCATCCGCAGTAGCTAACCAAGGCCTTCCCAAAATGAGGGGGTATCCAGTGAGTTTTTCCTTTGGCTAAAGGACCAAGAAATCGGTAGGATACTCCCAATAGTCAACAGAGACCAGGACATCTTCCACAATCCCTTTGGGAGTCACGATGGAGCGGTCTGCTAACTGCAGTACTGTAGAGGTCTTCCTTAAGGAACTCTGAAGGTTGAGTTTAAGCATAGTGTCCCTGGTCATCACATTAATGGCAGCCCCTAGATCAATCAAGGTGTGGGGGATTATGGTGCCATTGATGTGGACATCAACTACAAGACTCCCAGGGTCCAAATATTTTAGACAAATTACTTGCCCCAACATTATATTGGACAGTTGTCCTATGACATTGATAGTCGGGGCATCTCTCTTGCACCTTCCTGGGTGCCTGAAACACTTCTCCTTGATCAAGTTTTTGTATATTGGTACATCTTTTATGGCCTGGAGAAGTGGTATTTTCACACACAACTGCTCAAGTTCTCCTAGAAGTTCAGTCTCCTATGGGTTTGGTTGTGTGGTTACTGTTAGTCCCTCAGGAAAGTGTGGAATGGCTTTGGGTTCACTTTCTTGTTTTTCTTCCTCATCCTCCGGGGGAGGAGGTTGGCGATCTGGAAGGACCTTCCCAAATCGTAGGTTGATCTCCTAGATCTCCACCGCATAGGTAGGGCATGTTGCCTCCCTAGTGTATACCTGCTGGGCCTGTCTGTTGTTGGGGTTCGGGTTCAGTTGAGCAGGCATCTGGGGTTGTCTTGGAGGAGCAGGAGGTAATGGTTATGGTTGAGTAGGTGGTGGAGGAAAAATGGCGGGAAGAGAGTTGTATTGGGGCCTCCACCCTGGCTGAGGTACATTCCACTGAGGTTGTTGCTGGACATGTGAGTGAAATGAATGAGCAATAGGTTGAGTATGGTAGTGAGATGGATAAGACCACGGAGGAGGTGCGGACCAGGAAGGATGAGCAGGGGGACCCGAAGAAGGTATATGAGCTGATTGGTTGGGGCTATAATAAGCTTGGGATGTCCCTTGCATCCCCTGCTGGTAAGGTCTGGGCCCATGCGTTCTCCTTTGGTTGAGGAAGTAGAGTGGTTCAGTGGTTGCCCCAGTCCCCTGGTACATGGCTTTAAATCCGGGTAAGGTTGGGCATTGGTTTGTGGGGTGGTCTTCCTCACAAACGAAACATACCTCTACTACGTGCAATGGACACTCGTTCTTAGGATGCTTCCTCGTACATCTAGGACAGAAAATGGCCAAAGCCCTCTCAGCTTCCTCTTTCTTTTGTTGGATTCAGAAAGTATCAAGTTGCATGGCAATAGTCTATCTCATCTCACTTTTGAGGTCTTCCATCTGATTAGTAAACTCATGCTTGGAGAAGGTGGCACTAGCTGAAAGTGGATTCCCCCTACCTCTTTTATGGGCTGCCCTAGAATGGTTTCTAAACACAGTCTTTATGTCCTCATAAGGTAGTTGGTGTCTCCTCTAGCTAGCAAAAGGATGGTATCTAGAAGGTCTTCGGGGACTCCTCGGAGCAGAACCAGTTTCAGAATTCAGGGTCAAGTGTGCACCTGGCCCGTTTATAACTAAGTTGGAACCTTTCCTCGTAGTTTTCTAAGGACTCAACACTTCCCATGGTCATCCGAAAGATCTCTCCCTTTGTTTCTTTTGACCTACAGTAGTCCTGATATTTGTTGTTAAAGGCCTGCTGCATCTGAGCCCAAGTTGTGATATTTTTTCCAGGAAACCCCATGAACCAGCGTAGTGCTGCATCCTTGAGGGTAGAAGGAAAGAGTTTCAACTTTTGCTCATCCTTGGCATAGTCATAAGTTCGACAAAGGACAACAAACTCAAATAGGAAGGTATCATGGTCTTCACTGGTCAACCCATGGAAGTGAGGTAAGGCCGAGCGACTTATGTTCTTCATTTTCATGTCCCCATTGGTCTCTCGGATGGGAAAGGCACCTTCTATTCTCTCCTCATCTCCTATACCATTTCTGTGTTCAACCATGGTATCAAGAGGGATGTTCTCTTGCTCTTCTTCTGTTATAGGTTCTTCATATATCTATGGAGGTTCACCTATAGGTTCTTCTGGATCATTGCCACCAAAGAAGAGAGAAGGGTGACTTCGTGATGTGGTGGGGGTGTTGGGTAAGAATTTTCCAGTATTGTCTCTGTTCCTACGAGGCATGAAATGAAATAATTTTGGTTGCTTTTGTTTTTTTCTGCTTGTACCTGCAAAACTGAAATAGATTGAATTGCAACTAACTAAAATCTATCTTGCTGAAATGAAAATGTGGAATTGAAATGAAAGCAGGAAAGGACTAATCTATTTTGCTGAAATGAAATTGCAGGAATGAAATGCTAGGCTACGCTTGCAGAATTGAAATTGCGGAATTGAAATGCTAATCTACGCTTGCAGAATTGAAATGCTAATCTACAGTTGCACAATTGAAATGCTAGTCTAGGAAAGCACGAAATGTCTCGTCTACTTTTGTGGAAATGAAATTGTAGAATGGAAATGAAATAAACTACTTAGGAGAAGGTTGTAGAAGAAAAATA
>APFE030664354.1:23420-36503 GCA_000404065.3 Pinus taeda
ATTTAATTTTAGATAGAAAAATAATTTAAAAGATTTTTTTTGTTAATTAGGTTTATTTTGGATAGTTGGGAGAATGTTTATTATCTTTTTCATTTAGGTTTAATTTTTACTTTGTTGTAATAACTTGAAGCCTTGTTATTAAGTCAAAGTAGTCATTCTATGACCAAAACATGTGTATTCCTCACATGGAATATGTAGATATTTATTATGGGGAAAAAAATATGTGTGTGTGTGTGTGTGTGTGTGTGTGTGTGTGTGTGTGTGTGAATAAAACAATCTATTTTTGGTAAATAATACAAAAATGTTTAATAAAAAATCATTGGATATGTTTTTACTGAGTCTCTAAAAAATTGATAGAATAAATGGAACATATCTAATGAAAAGAAAAAATGGCACTTAACAAATAGGAAGCAAACTAAGATTTTACACATCTCTAAGCTAGATTGTAAGAAATTTTGGGAGCAAGTACTAAATTGTAAAACTAAAGAGAACAATATGGTTTTTTTAAAGGATTGAAATTCTTACTTTAAAAAGATTTACCCATCCCTTAATGTCATAGACAACATTTAAAGCCTTTTTACATAGAAATAGTTTTATTTCTAAGAAGATATAGAGTTTGGGGTTAAACAATGTGCAAAATGAAAAATTAAGGACATTGAAGGTTACTAAGAAAATATCCTTAAAAATGAAAGCACTATGCTCATCCTTCACATTCACAAGTGCGTCAACCTAATTATCAAGTAGGATTTCCCTTAGTCATGGACTAAAATCCTTATTGTTCTATTTTTAAAATCATGGATAAAAACAATCCCTATAATTATAGGATGATTATCTTTTAGCCATATTATATGGAACTATTTTGGACAAAGAATTGCAATATGGCTAAAAACCTTACCTTAAAAATAATTTTGTAGAGTTAAAATTTGGAATAGATTATAAGAGAAAAATGTTCATTTTGAATTGAGATTTGTTGGGATAAGTTTATAGGAGGATGTTATTAACAAGTTTAAGAACATTGAGGGTTGGATGAAAAAATTTAAATGTGCAATATAGTATTTAAGCGAGGTTTTCCCTTGTCTCTTACCCTTTTTGGTACCTATATTGACAAGTTAGAAGATTGTTTGGGAGGTTGTGTCTTCATGGCTCTAGATATAATAATAATCATATTTCTTCTTCTTTATGCTTATGATATTGTCTCTATGGTGAGATTCTCTATGATCTTGATAAGAAACTAAAAAATTTCAAGGATGTTTGCTTTAGTATGGGTATGATTATTAATAATGAAAAATCAAAAGTTATGATATTCTAATCCAAGATAAAAATTTACATTAATTTTGAGTATGACAATAATAGTTTGGAAGTAGTGACTTCTTATAAATATATCTAGCGATTGATCGTTATAACAAGTTTAAGGGAATATAACATTGATAAAGGGATAAATGGAGGGTGGAAAGCTTATTATAGCCCTGTAAATGATTGTAATTTAATGGACCTTTAGATTTGGGATAAGAAAAACTCATCTTTAAGGCTCTCATCACTCCTATTATTTTATATGATTATGAATTTTAGGGTTGCAACATCTCTATAGAATTGTAGAGAGAGATAGAGAAAATCCAAAAGCTTTCTATAACTTATAAGCTTCAAATTAAAAACAATACCACTTATCTTGTGCTATTCATAGAAGTAAGTCTTTGCCCCATTGAAAACATGGTCACTACTACGTATCGAATGCACAAGAACAAAATAAATAATATGGAAAACAAGATGATTCATAACATTGATTCAATTTAGTCAAAACCACATGCAACTGAAGAAAATAATACATGGAACATAATTAGTTAGCAGACTAATTGTTCAAAGGCGATTTGGGGCTACAGATTTTGGAGCAGCATGAAGACAATATCTTTGAGTTTTATCATTGGCCTTATAGGGACCTAATCCCTTAAACAAAGAGGCCCTTTATAATTCTCATTGTGTTTTTTTTGCCTTCCACAATTCATTTTTTTTTACTAGATCATGTATTTAGGAGAGTGATATCTCATCTTTTGAATATGTTAAAGAAATTATTTTAGGAACAATTTCCAGTTGGGAAATGTTGAAGAAGCAAAATGTGCTATCATAGCAACAACTTATTTATTTTGAACATACATTTATCGTGTGTGTAATTTTTTACTCTTTTTTAATGAATTAAATTATTATGAAAAAAAAAGTCAAGAAAAGATGATATATAAATGTCAAATCTTAGATAAAACATTTGGGAACCAACTAAGAATTTAATATCATAATAATGATAACATTAAAAATATTATTACATCTAAATTTAAAGAGAAATGATTTTTGTAATTAAAAATTAGATGATAAAAGAAAATTAAAATAGTGATCAACCAAATAAGGATTTTAGAATATTAGAATAGATTGCTCTGAGGTTCATCTAAATAACAAAATAAAAGAGGTTTCTCGATATCGGTTCCATTAAATAAAATAGGATAATGGATTTAACCGACTTCTTTGGATGATTTCATATCACTTCTATATTTTTACAACCAACTTCAGTGTTAGAAAGTGAAAAATATCTATATATTTAACTAACATAAAGAAGAAAATGACATTACTAAAATAAAAACAAACTTTCACCAACTTTATAGTGAATAAAAACAAATCTCAACAATTTCATAGTGAAATATGACATTAAACAATTCAAAGTGAATATAATTTGTCATATTTATAATACCAAAGAAATTTAAATTGAAGAATAATATATTATAATACCATAATTTAATTGAAGATATAAATATTAACTTAGTTTTAATTTCAAAATATTATTACATTATTATTATTTTAAATCATTTAACTCATCAAAATTATAATAATTTAAAAAATATTTATAGTAAAAATTATGTAATTTTTTAAAACTATAATTATCTTTTATTAAATTCTAATACTAAAATATACTAAATAACTTCTTCTTTTCAAAAATATGTTAGACAACACTGGTATCTATAGCTATTTAGAATACTTAAATGAAAAATTAAAGACATTGAAGGTTACCAAGCAAATATCCTAAAAAATGAAAACACTTTGCTCATCCATCACATTCACAAGTGTTAACCTAGCTATCAAGTAGGATTTCCCTTAGTCATGGACTAAAATCTTTATTGTTCCTATTTTTAAAATCATGGATAAAAACAATCTCTCTAATTATAGGATGATTCTCTTTTAGCCAAGTTATGGAATTATTTTGGACAAAGAATTGCAATATGGCTAAAAACCTTACCTTAAAAATAATTTTGTAGAGTTATCCTTTGGAATAGATTATAAGAGAAAAATGTTCCTTTTGAATTGAGATTTGTTGTGATAAGTCTATAGGAGGATGTTATTAATAAGTTTAAGAACATTGAGGGTTGGATGAAAAAATTTAATTGTGCAATATAGTATTTAAGCGAGGTTTTCCCTTGTCTCTTACCCTTTTTGGTACATATATTGAAAAATTGGAAGATTGTTTGGTAGGTTGTGTCTTCATGGTTCTCGATATAATAATAACCATCCTTCTTCTTATTTATGCTTATGATATTGTCTTTATGGTGATATTCTCTATGACCTTGATAAGAAACTAAAAATTTTCAAGGATGTTTGCTTTAGTATGAGTATGATTATTAATAATGAAAAATCAAAAGTTATGAAATTCTAGTCCAAGATTTTTTTTTTTACGTTAATTTAGGGTATTACAATAATAGTTTGGAAGTAGTGGCTTCATATAAATATATCTCTTGATTGATATTTATAACAAGTTTAAGGAACTATAACATTGATAAATGGATAAATGGAGGGTGGAAAGCTTATTATGGCCTTATAAACGATTGTAATTTAATGGACCTTTAAATTTGGGATAAGAAAAACTCATCTTTGAGGCTCTCATCACTCCTATTATTTTATATTATTATGAAGTTTAGGGTTGCAACATCTCCAGATAATTGCGGAGAGAGATAGAGAAAATCCAAAAGCTTTCTATAACTTACGATCTTCAAATTAAAGACAGTACAACTTATATTGTGCTATTCATAGAAGTAAGTCTTCGCCCCATTGAAAACATCGTCACTACTCCATATCGAATGCACAAGAACAAAATAAACAATATGGAAAACAAGAGGATTCATAACATTGCTTCAATTTAGTCAAAAGCACATACAGCTAAAGAAAACAATACATAGAACATAATTAGTTAGCAGACTAGTTGTTGAAAGACGATTTGGGGCTGAATCAAGGGACTTTGGCAGATTTTGGAGCAACATGAAGACAATATCTTTGAGTTTTATCATCATCGTTATAGGGACCTAATCACATAAACAAAGAGGCTCTTTATAATTCTCATTGTGATTTTTCTGCCTTCAATAATTCAATTTTTTTACTAGATCCTGTATTTAGGAGAGTTATATCTGATCATTTGAATATGTTAAACAATTATGTTACCAACAATCAGTTGCAAAATGTTGAAGAAGTAGAATGTGCCTTCAAATCTAATTTTTGACTCATTTTTTAATGAATTAAATTATTATTTTTTCTTATGAAAAAAAAATTAAGAAAGATAACATATAAATGTCAAATCTTAGATAAAACATTTGGGAACCAACTAAGAATTTAATATCATAATAATGATAACATTAAAAATATTATTGCATCTAAATTTAAAGAAAAATGATTTTTGTAATTAAAAATTAGATGATCAAAGAAAATTAAAATAGTGATCAACCCCATATGGATTTTAGAATATTAGAATAGATTGCTCATCCTACTCAATAATAATGAGGTTTATCTAAATAACGAAATAAAAGAGGTTTTTAGATATAGGTTCCACTAAACAAAATAGGATAATGGATTTAATGGCTTCTTTGGGTGATTTCATATCACTTCTATATTCTTCATATCCAACTTCACTCTTAGAAAGTGAAAAATATCTATATATTTAACTAACATAAAGAAGAAAATGACATTATTAAAATAAAAACAATCTTTCACCAACTTTGGATTGAATAAAAATAATTCTCACCAACTTTATAGTAAAATATGACATTAAACAATTCAAGGTAAATTAAAATTTATCATATTTATAATACCGAAAAAATTTAATTGAAAATATAAATATTAACTTAAATTTTAATTTCAAAAATATTTATTACATTATTATTATTTTAAACCATTTAACTCATGAAATTATAATAATTAAAAATGTTTATATAATTTTTTTATAATTTTTTAAAATTATAATTATCATTTATTAAATTCTAATACTAAAATATATTAAATAACTTCTTCTCTTCCTAAATATGTTAGACAACCCTGCTATCAATTGTTATTTAGAATACTTATATTAAAACCTTTTTGAATAGCAATATTAAAACAAACCAAATGATTCCTTAACTTTCTTAAATTCTAAATATCAAAATAAATCACATAATTTCTTCACTTTTCTTAGCTATAGATAGATCCATGCCCAAGTAGTCTGGTTTTGTATTTTTTTGGGGTAAAATTATGGGTAATGCTTTTTTGAAATTTTAAATTTTAATTTTGCAATTTGCAAAATTGAGTGGAGTAGGGATTTTTTTTGGAATTAAATTTTTTTTTTTAACTGTGGGAAAATTTATTTTGTTAAATTAGTAGAGAGATAATTATTACTGGTTGCTAGCTGCCAATGCAGACTGACTCGTCACTGTTATTCAAAAAAACCAAAGCACCTAGAATTACCCATGCCATGGTATGTTGGGATGTTTATTTCAGTTTTTGAGCTTTGGAATTGTCAGATGGATTTCAAAATCCGTGGTAGAGGTGGTCTCAAGGTCCATTCCCAAAGGCCTAAGAATCCATTGACCGGTTTTCATGAGATGCACAGTAAATCCTGAGGGAGCCGTCTCGGTTTAGGGCCTAGTGATCCAGGTTTAGATTGTGGTAAAGCCTGAGAGACAAAAAGACGAAAAATTCCTCAAGGATAGTGATGGATTATGAATGGCATTCTAAGTTCTGTTCAGTTGTGATTGAAGCACTGGTTTTGGTGTGATCACGGTTTGGTGAGAGTGGAGGTGGTTTAACCTATGGATTCCCATGGTTTTTCTTGGATTGGTTGTTCTATGAGATCCCACATTCATGCTTGGAATATGGCATGGGGGTGACTAGCTGAAAGAGAAATTTGGTTCAGCCACGTCTATGGTCTAGTGGTACGTGGAAGTCTTGAACCTGGTCAGATCTGCCTATGATTAATAAAAGCTATTTTCTCTTACTTTTTCACTTATTTATATGTGGGTTTAATGACTATCATATCTATGATACTTATATGGTTTTATGTTGGTTATAAGCATGGTTGAATGATTGTTTTATGTCATGGTTATCTCATATATTTACTTATAACTATTAAATGGATGGATGAAAGACCTAATTGATGATGTAGTAGATCAATGGAGAAGGAGGTGATCCTTCTAGTTATGTTTCATAAGTTTTTTCAATCGTTTATGCTTTGTCTTGTATCCTAGACCTGTAGATTACATTGATGCCAAGTGTTTGACAAAATGTCAATCCCATTTGGGGATGCTCAAGCCAAGTCCTGAGGGTTATTTTTGATTGATCAACATTTTTATTATGTTTTTCATGAATTCTGGAAGTTTCAAGAAGTTTTGGGCAGAGGCCAGGATTCTGGGCTAGAAAAGTGGTTTAAATTCCAAGGTCGCTCACACAAAACTAGTAATTTTGGTCCACAGTTTTTGGCAGGCAGGCATGTTAGAGTGACTTTTGGTTTCTACCCACTCCCTTGCCCATAGAATGAGAGCGACTATGACACAAGAGCTACATAATAGTAGTTGGACCCATGAACAGGATGTCAAAGTGGCTAGCTTGTCTCCTGAGGGTTCTATTGATGATGTTGGATAACTGTATGTGATTTTCCATCGATTCCACTTCTTTAAGGTGACATAGGAGGTCGAATCTGATTGTAGTATCATCTCTCCTCATGTTTACCCCGATTGACATGGTTATTTTGGGTAGACATGGGAAGGGGTTTTATAGTTTTCATTATGCTTTACATTTTTGTAAATATAATAAATTTCTTTCATGCCATTTACTTTCCAAATAGAATAGATTTGCTTATTTTTATTTACCTGTTGCATCTTAGGATTGGTGGCTTACTAATATATTTTCTCATTTGAATTTGTTTCATTTCGTTCTTTCACTTGCATCAAAGGGAATCAAACTAGGAAGAGGAAGGTGTCTGTTGTATATTTAGTGTTGGCCCCTCTTAATTTTGTACGAACCTCGGGTTGATGATTTTATTCAATAGGCTCAAGAGTTGCAACATTATTGTTGCAATACTGGAGGTCACCAAAAAAATTGGGACAAAGGAAAATATTTTTGTCATCTTTACCAAACCTCTACCTCAAGAGACTTCTGAGTATATTCAAAAGAATCTTGGGATTCTTCCAAGTTTACATTAATATGCATCCCATCTAGCTAAGTAGACAAGGGGAGATTGTTGGGAATTGGATAATCCAATGCTCCTTGTGTGTTTCGGGACATGTGCTTAACTGCCTCTAGGGGATCCATTAACTTCAACGATGCATGTGTTTACTAACACCTATGGGTTTTGGTGTAATGGAAATCATGACTCCATCAAGTGGTATTAGAACTAAATGTGTGCTATAGGGAAAGCTAAGTAGGTATCTTATGAGGGGGAGTCACCCTTTTCCATGGATATCAAATGGCGAGAAAAAATAGATGAGGGAGATCAAAGGCATGGAGTCATGGGTGTTGATTTTCTAGTGTAATTAGGTTACCACAATGTTTCTGAAATTTTGGAAATTACTTTTGATGTAGATCTTCTTTTAACTCTTGTTCTAATATATCATTAAAAAATTATACTTCAGAAATTCAACAATAATGAATAGTAAAACAATAGATATCACAATGCATGAAAGATACATAATATTTACCCTGGGAAAAACCACTTTAGGGAAAAACCCAACAACATTTTCAATAAAGAAAGTAATTTTGTTCAATGAGAAAAACATCTAGACCTATGGTCAAACCTGGTCTTCTCCTCCAAGTAAAGTCACCCAAACTGATTCCACACTTTTCTCTTGATCTCGCACTTCCAGAATTTTGACGTCCTTCAATACCAATTTCCGTAGAATTGTTAGCCTTGCCCTTAACGCTAAAAGTGGCCATTTTGGTTTTCATATTCTTAGACTAACTATGTACTTTAAATACATTCTTCATCTCGAGCAACCATGCTTATGTATCCTCTTTTCTCTTCAATTAACTATCAAATTTAGGAGGCTTGAAACTCCTAAACTCCTCCGACATGTAATCCCTTTCTCTTCTTTGGTGATGGTGCCTTCTAGTAGTAGCACTTGATGCTATTCATAGTCAATTGTTATCCTTTCAGGATTGCTCAATGGGGAAGCTACCATCACTGTGTCCTCATTGGAATCCCTATGCTTCTTCCTAAATTTACTTCCCTTAGCATCATCAATACTTCTTTCCTATCTTCCATGCCCTAAAGAAGTCCACTTGAACTTGAAACTAGCTCCAAGATCATGTTATTTTTTCCTTTGCAAATATGATAGGCTTTGCAATATCACTAGATTCATCTCTTCCTATCTTTCATATGCCTTGATAATTCTCTCATTGTTAGCTTTATAACTCCTCAGTTCAACCCTTAGGCTTCTCAAGATATCCATCCTATTGGGATATCCCACCTCCCCTCTTTTCTCAATTGACTCCTCTTCATTTCCATGTTGATATCTATCAGTGTTATACTCTACCATTCTCTTTCTTATGCTTTTTGTGTCCCTTTTGGTTCCCTCATGTGTTGTCACACACATATATAACTATTAGCCAACATTAATAACAATAAGAAAATGAGCATTATAATCCTTGTTACCTACCCATAATCACGTGGATGTATATACGCCTGAAACATCAAATAACAAGTTAGTGCATCTATCAAGAAATAATAATCTCAATAAAATCATTGTAATCAATGTACAACATATGCATATCGAATAACATAAGAAGGAATGAAAACATTTGTAACTAAACAACATGCCCTAAAAGAGGGCTTCTATACACTGCTTTAATGTGCTTAAGACTTATTATCTTCTAAAGGTTGAGCATTGAATCTTTTTCTCTGATACCACTTTGTAACATCCCCATCCACCACATAGGACCTACTAAGGGTAGAGAACAATATTACTATTGTTGACTTGACCTCAAAGGTCTTGTCATGGAAATGGGGTGTTAACATTTTTTCATGTTTAAAACTCCTAAAAACTTAAAATAAGTGTTGCCATTGTGTCTAACTCATTGAGATTATTCATACGATATAATTTTTTTCAAAAAATGACATCTAGATCACAAGATATGGTCATTTGAATTCAGTCCATTACACTCTTATCATGTTGGCATTATGTTTCCATGTGGCACCCAAGTGGACCCCACATGGTGCCCATGTGGCAACCCTCCACCCTCCAAGGAAGGTCAATATCACTGCGTTATTCCATGTGGCATTACCACAATGACAATTAATCAATGCGTCCACACTATTAGCTAATTACGTTGGGGCACATAGTAAGAGCCCATTCCCAGATTTCACTGGGTCGACAATAAGTCTTAGGCAATTAAAATTTCCCATTAAAATACACACATATCATAAATACTTTACATAAAAATTGTAATCACAGGGAATATTGACCTACCCCCAAACACATGATCAACTAAAAATTTCATTCATTGATAATGACTCAATAACACAAGGCATAAGAATAAAATTGAATAGCAATACATGAAAAAATACCATGTCCATCAAATTTAGTGAGATAATATCACATAGAATTGAGTGTATAAGTTTTAACCACTTATCTTGTATTGAAGGATGAAATGGAAACTAAAATTTGGATAATAACTCTCCACCCAACCTTGGGATGATTGCAATGTTTCCTTTCTTACAACACTCCACACCTAAGACAAATTAAGAGCTTGAGGAGGACTGCTTCAAGGAAATAACCAAAACTCCTCACCACACTAGGGAACCCAAAGATATCACTATCTCCACCCTTGCAACTAGGGAATCGAGAGACATCACCATATCCACCCTTGCAACCAGGGAATCTAGAGACATCACCATATCCACCCTTGCAACCCAAGAAAAGACTCTTTAGTGATTCCATCCAAAACCTAGAATCTAGAGTTGACTAAGTGTAATTGTTGGCCTGAAAACCAAGCATATGTAGACACTGTGGATACTCTTTTACTAAGAACCCAAAGTTACAAGGCGTCCACCTAAGCTGAGAATCTAGAGAGCCTCTAACCTTCACCCAAGAGGAATCCACTGAACCCTCTACATCTGCTTCAAACCAAAAATCCTACTTTAGTGAAAACTGCTAGAGAAATTAGTGGTGGATTTTTTAGTGCTAAACTCCCCCGTGTAGCTCTCCTATATTCTTTTTAGAGTTGTTGTAACCCTCATAAGTTCCCTTGTTACATACTATGTGCTCCCTCTATTTATTTTTTTTCTCTCACTTGAAGTTAGAAAATCCCTCCTCCTATGTTGCTATTGGTTCGTTGATTTTTCTCCTTTGCTAAAGTTTCGAATCCTCCCTTCAAATTCCTATTTCCCTTGCTATATCCTATGAAATTGCCTCATGCTTCCCCCTTGATAATTCTCACTCCTTTCCAAAGCTTCAAAGCATGTTTCCAAAACAAATTTGACCAGTCAAATAAAAGATTCATTTCATATAGTCCCTCCTTCTTTTAATGGCTATCCTCTTCCTTATGAACGCTTCCCAAGAAAGTATGGGTTTGTCCTCCTTGAAGAATTCCATGTGATTCTTCTAGCAACCATTAATTTCTCATTCAACTTCATTAAAAACTAAAACTAGTCAGCCCCATACGCCTCATTAAATTGGCTACTTCCACCAAATTTCCCAAGAAACCTCCTCAACCCAATTCTTTGAAATGTGTCCCTTTTCCCTTAGCCAATTCACTATTATTAAATTTCACTCCCATAGAATATTTGTACAAATCAAATAACCCTGAAGGGATCACTTACTATCAAATCAACCACGAAACATGACCATAAGAGGGTTGAGAGAATTGAACCCATGACCTCTCAATAACAAAGGTGGTTTAATAATGGGAATCGAGCAATTGAGATAATCATCAAGGCTTGAATTTCATAATAATAATTAAAAAAATATTTACAAATGTTAACAAAGGGAAATTTGAAAAAATTCACTTTACATCACTTACACATGCAACTCACTATTCCCCATTCATTAGCTATATATGGATTCATTTTAGTTATATGTGGATTTATTTCATAACAATATAAAAGAGTAGCTCATGTCATTTTAGGAATAAAGACATAGGTCGATAATAGTTTCTTAAAATAATAAGAAGCAAAACATGACAATATAGATCCCCTATTCTCCATTTCTTTAGACAAGAGGAAAATTCATATTAGTTGCCAACGCTAGATCCAAATTGTATAGGACTTAATCTAGTTTCAATTTGTTCAAATCATAAGCTAGAGATTACACCCTTATGCTCCATATGTTAAGCTAGAGATTATGCCCTTATACTACATATGTTATTGGATGTGAGTGAGGGATGAGATACTTTGAATAGATGCCACAACCAACATCTTGAATTTTCGTAAAGCAAGTATATTGGTATCCTTTGTCCAAATAATGGTTCAAGTATTCCAAAAGTTAGTTTAAGCATTAAATTAATCACACTCCCTGCTTGATATTACACTCATTGCAACATCTTTCCTTAACCAAAAGTGAGTTGGGTAGTAAGGTGATCCCTTTATTCTAGTACATTAAAAAAATATACTTCCATTCATACTTTTAGCACATAACAAGAAATGCAAACTCATAATAAGATGTTAATAGCAAATCAAACAAACTCATAATAAGATGTTGATAGCAAATCAAAGATACTCTAGAATCATATTTTAAATACCAAAATAAATCTAATCTAAGAACACATTACTAACAAAATAAACATTTTGTACCTAATATCTAGCTTAAAAAATCCAAGTCAAAAAGGTTATAAAGGTTAAAAATATATGAGACTGGTTAAAAAAACATTTTGTTTTTCACCATTTTATTTTAAATATTGACATAAATATATCTGAAATTTTAAAATTTTATTTTTTCCCCGTTTTATTTTCAATATTTGCATAAATATATCTAAAATTTCGAAATCTTAATATCAATATTAACTATTTTTAACTTTCTTAATCATAAATTTTAATTATTACACAGTTTCTAACTTTTATCATTTTTAATTATTTTAATTATTTCTAAAGCAATTAAATAATTTTTTAATGAATAAGATCAAATATTTCTTATTAAAATATATCCAAACTTAATTATTTCTTAATAAAACTATTTTAATTATCATAATTATGCAATATATTAATCGATATAATAATAATAAACTAATTATACCTAATTAATGTATAAAACTCTCTTAAACCTCTTATTTGTGAAAGGAAAAATCTATTTCTACACAACAATCTGACTATACATACTCTACCATCTCTATATAATCTCTTATAAACAAATATTCTCAACGGTCAAACTGACTCAAATTATATTTAAATAAAAAATTTATTTCTAAATTTTCACATCTATAACTTCTTAAAAAACAAACATATATTTTTAACTATCAAACTATTCAAATTATATTTAAATACAAACATTATATTATTAATTTTAAGGTCACAGCCAAGCCAGACACCAAATTGGTGTATGAGACCCCCTTGTTTGTGGGACAAGGGACCCACCTCCGCGCAGCGATTTGACTGCTGTCCGAAGGCCACATACCTACCCCCCTCTGGTTTTGAACCTGTGACCTCTTAGGAGGAAACACATGCTCTTAACCATTAGGCCCACTTAATATAATTATATAAACATATCTATATGATCTCTTATTTAATAAGAGATAAACTTACTCAAATTATATTTAAATACAAACATTATATTTTTAACTATCAAACCATTCAAATTATATTTAAATACAAACATTATATTATTA
>APFE030664354.1:37071-58562 GCA_000404065.3 Pinus taeda
TAGATATATGAAAAAAAACAATCTATTTTTGGTAAATAATACAAAAATATTTAAAAACAATAATTGGATATGTTTTTACTCAGTTTCTAAAATATTGATAGGATAAATGGAACATATCTAAGTAAAAGAAAAATGGGCACTTAACTGATGCAGGAGCATCTTGACCGGGCCAACAATGTGACGGGGTGGTCACATGTTGTGGCTAAATGAAAGACTTGAGGAAGACTTAGTTGTTAAATTCGTGTTAATTTCAATAAGGGTAGGTAGTTAAAAGTAGTCTAGTTTAGTTAAATGAAGATAAAGATTGAGTTATAACTGAATAACTAATTCTTTCATGTGCGGAAAGAAGTAGTTAGCTATGACTTATGTATAACTTCTTTTTGGAAAAAAAGAGAGAGAGGGGAGAGGTAAGGCTTGGACAGCCAAAGTTATAAGCCTCCAGGCAATTGGAAGGCCATGAATGTTGAATATCTGGCAAAGAAAAAGTTTGTAATTCCCTTTGTTAACGTGAAAAGTGTTTTTCAGAATTGTGTGTATCGATTTATGTGAACAGGTGTACATTTCATTTCTGTAATTGGGGTTGTATTGAGAATGCATTCTAACATCGAACTAGAAGTAATAACGAAATAAACATTGGCACAATTATTGTAACTGATTGTAAGTGGAATCATTGAAAGGCGCAAGTTCTATATGTAACAGAGTTTTTGCAAACATTAGTTGATAATTAATAGTGAGCCTTCAAGGTCAGTAATGAAATCAACTTTCAGTCTCAAAATGGATGCTGGATATCTGGGTATATCGGCTGAAAACCCATATAATGCAGTAAACTAGGATTTAATTAATAGAGATTAAAACTCTGTTTGTCAGAAGGATGAAATCGACTTATATGTTAGTTTGGGTTTTGGATCTGATGGTATTGTTGAGAGTTGTAGACACAGGTCTTGAGCATTGAACAAGATGGAATGTAGAAAGGGCGTAGAATTTGTTTTCTGTCTATTTTGAATCGCGGAAACAGTAATCCATAAATGCCGGAGGTGCAGAGTGAAGATTCAAAAGTCGATTTGTGGAATGCCAGAGAGCAGCTGAAGTGAACTGAATGTGTTGGAATTGGTAAAAGGTAAATGCATTAAGGATGCAGAGGGAGCGGTGTTGCATCAAACGAAGAGCAGGAGTGTTAAACTGCAGCGTTGGGAAATTTGTGAACCTGGTTATTGAAACTATGTATGGAGTGACATCAGTCAAAGGATTGAGGAAGGGAACCATAAGAATGAGATAAATTCAAACACAGGGGAAATGCTGAGTTGCAGCGTTAGCATGAACCTGTTTGCAGCAGATTAAAATCCGACTTCAAGCAATCAGAGGTTGTATTGTTTGATAAGTGAACCCGAATGAAGAACACGGAGAATTGATGGCAGAATCATGAAGTTGCGTGGATGATAACAAGGTATGCGTATCTTGTGAACTGTGGGAAAAGTATAACCTGCAGTTGAATGTGCGTGAGACAGCTTGGTATGCCGAATGGAGAAAGGTGCATATGTATATTGGAACCTTGCGTTTGGAAAATGAATGTAAGCGCTGGGGAGTTTGAGACGAATGCAGAATGCTGTAATGGTTACTAGATATATGAAAGTGAAGTTTGGATATGCATTGGGCAATGCAGTGTTAACATTGGTGAAGTTGATGCTATGGCTTAAGGCACCAGCCGGTGAATAGGTAAGATGCGTTGAATAGCCACAAGAGCTATAGTTGCTGGTTAATAAAAGCATATGTGCGATAATTGTTTATAATATATATATATATATATATATATATATATATATATATATATATATATATATATATATTATATATATATTATTATATAATATATATATATATATATATATATATATATTAGGTTTTGAACCATATGATTGAGGAGCTTCTGCGAATGATAGCTTGTGAATTTACCAGAGATTGAAGTTTTATTTGGGCAATTATTTGAGATGCATTTTTATATGCATGAGAATGGGAAAGATTCTGGGTTATGCAAGTTTAACTTGCGTCATTTTTGGTATCAGAGCTGGAATAACTCTGTGTGAAGAATCAATTTTTTTTAATTGAGTTAATTGCATGTGATGAATGAATGTCATATTTTGAAACTAATGAAGATTGCAACACATGGATGCAGTTCACTTGAGGAAGGAAGAAAGATCAACAGGATCTTGAAGATGAGCTCACAAAGTATTATTTAACTCTAGTTTGAAGGTTATGCTTGAATAATTTGGTTTACAGGCATAGTGAAGAAAGTCTCAGCGGGAAGAAGCAGATCACAGCTGTAGAGCAGTGATAGAGGAGTCCAACAAATAATTCTAAGTGAATGTGGCAGAACCTGAAGATTCAACAGAGGTTGAATAAAGTTGCAGATGAGTGAGGCCTAAAGGAGTAGTGAAGAAAAGCTCGAAAGGTTCCAGCAGAGGACCGGTGATTACCAAAAGACCAGATCCGGAGAAATGGATTGGTGAGGTAAGTGGCAGCAGAAGAGTTTACTATTGTGGAGGCTTGCTGCAGTAGAGAGAGGAGCCCAAGAAGAGAGGATGAAGACAAAGATGATGGAAGATCATTGCAGAGGATCTGAAGAAAGCCACTATGGAGGAAGGAATGCCAAGACAAATGGCATGAAGAGGATGAGTCAAGAGGAGCTTGACAAGCAACTTGCTGACATAAAAGAAAGATTAGAGATATTGACAGAGCTGCTACAAGAACTAGAAAACCAGGAAAGAGGATGGACCTTTCCATTAAAAGGAAGGAAGGTGATTTGGAACTCATTACAAATGAGGTGGAAGCAAAAGGAGATTGCCTTATGGACAAAGAAACTCAAATTCTTTGAGTCAAGGATAAGAGTGGAAGATGCCACAAGCAAATTTGTTCAGAGGAAAATTCTTGAAGAAGTAGGGGAAGCAGATGAAACAGATGAAGTTATCTGCAAGCCAGAGGAAGGAATATCTCTGGATGATGGTGAGGAAGAGGTGAGATCATATGAAGGTCTCAAAAGTTCAGAAGAGAACTTGCATCATCATATTGAAATGTTGATAGGAAGACTAGAAGGAAATTCAGAGAAACAAGTGATAGAAGATAAAACTGATGGAACCGTGGAAACACAACTTTATGGGAATGACGCAAATAAAATAGTTAATGTTCCACATAAGCTTCCAACATTGCATACACAATTTTTAGTAATCTTGGCTACAATTTTGCCACTCGAAGGAAGTTCAGGTATGCAAAAAGGCCAGATGAGCATCAGAAAGAGTGTTTTATTAGTAGAAAGGAATTTATTAATTCAAGATGTAACATCTAAAAAATGTTCTGTAGAGGACGTGCAACTTTCCAAGAGTAGACTAAGAGAGACAGAAGAGATCCAAGAGGGTTTAAAGGACGTGGAAGTATTAGTTCGACAGGTAGGGGAAGACAAATCATCGCTTAATTTTCCATTTGTTGGTCAACGGAAACCTGGCAGAAATACCATCAAAGGTAGGGATCAACCCTGTTTTGCTCCCGTGGTTTGGGATGCGTATCAAGATGGTCCCCTTGAAAGGTTGGCAGGCGGGGACATAAAATTAATTGAAGGAAGGGTTAAGTTGTCAACATCTTGTCTTCACGGTGATAGAGGGCTGCCCATAGTTCGTAGAGACGTTTCTTGGCAGGAAGCATGTGGTCCTGGCTATTGTTCCTCTCCGCCCAATGGCTCCTCAACATTGTTTTCAAGTGATTCAGCAACACCCACATGGAATGTAGTTGACAGTCCTCGAAGAGAAAACTACATAGAAGACAGGAGCCCAAAAATATTAGTGAAAGCAACATATAAGGGTGAAAAGGGACAACCAATGAAGATTGTCAAGGAAGTTCATGAAAAAGAGACCATGATTTCTGAAAACATAGTAGAAGATCATCACGATGTCATGATGATAGGCGTGGTTGAGTCAACCATGGGAGATGTTAAGTTGATCAACCTGGAAAATGTACCTCAAGGAAGACGACATGAAGCAGACATTCACCTAGCAAAAGGTGAAGAAAAGGAAGAAGAGTTGACAGTGACAAAAAGTCAACAACAGGATCAAGGAGAAAAAGAAAGCAACGCTCATCAAGAAGCTAATGTATGGGAGAAGGAGCTAAAGTCACTGGAGAAATGGCTAAAAGCACCAGTACCTGATGAAGACTACAAGACATTTGCAGTAAAAGAAGAAGAAGCAGGGGAGGAAGTTCACAACTGTGAACTAAGGCAAGGAAGCCTTATTAGAATAGATGATGCAGGGGAAAAGCTTGAAAAATCTTTGGAGCTAAATCAACACACTGAAGTGTTGATGAAAGAAGAAGGTCTAGAACCACCAATTGGAATATTGTTGAAAGGAGACACATAGTCTGAATGTGTGAAACAGAGGAAGATGCAGCTGGACAGTAGCAACCAGCTAAAGCAAGAAGGGAGAGTTAATGAAGAAGACCAGTAAGAAGATCAACTGGAAACAGATATTGAGAACATAAAGAAACTGATGTTGAAGCAGACTAGAAGGCAAAGGTTGGCAGCATCAGAAAAAGTGATCAGTGAAGTACAATTTTTTTTTAGAAAGGTAAGAGAATTCGTCCAAATGATCCTGATGCCACCAAAAAGCTTGAAGAGACCGAAACAACAGTCAAAAGAATTAGATTTATTGAGGCCATATTAGTGAATGATCTTGTGAATCATTCTATTGTTGATTCCATTGATTTTCATTCAATAAAGGTAGAGCGACAACATGGGATAGAAGGAGAAAATATAACATTGGAATTTATAAAGAAAGTGATGGAAAACTTCAAGAATCTGGAAAACATACGTAGAAGGTGTGCATTTCAAATATTACTGCAAGTAAAGGATTTGCTAGAGGCGATGCCATCACTAGTTGACATTGATATTCCGAATGGAAAGCAATTCACTGGTTGTGATGACATCCATGGTCAGTATTATGACCTTTTTAACATCTTTGACGTTAGTAGGCTTCCTTCAGAGGACAATCCTTACCTTTTTAATGGTGATTTTGTTGATCGAGGATCATTTTCAGTTGAAGTTATACTTGTGCTATTCGTATTCAAATGTATGTTTCCAACTGAACTCTATCTCGCGAGAGGAAATTGTGAAAGAGGGAGTATGAACCAGATTTATAGTTTTGAGGGTGAAGTCAAGTCCAAGTACAGTGAAAACATGGTTGATCTTTTCGCTGAAGTGTTTTGCTACCTGCCTTTGGCTCTTGTCCTCAATGACAATATTTTTATTGTTCGTATTAGTCTTTTTAGTGTTGATGGTATACAATTGGATGATATCAAAGACATTGTTCGGTTCCAAGAGCCACCTGAAGAGGGTCTGATGTGTGAAATACTTTGCAGGAGCATCTAGACCGGGCCAGCAATGTGATGAGGTGGTCACAAGTTGTGGCTAAATGCAAGACTTGAGGAAGACTTAGTTGTTAAATTTGTGTTAATTTCAATAAGGGCAGGTAATTAAAAGTGGTCTAGTTTAGTTAAATGAAGATAAAGATTGAGTTATAATTGAATAACTAATTCTTTCATGTGCAGAAAGAAGTAGTTAGCTATGACTTATGTATAACTTCTTTCTGGAAAAAAAGAGAGAGAGGGGAGAGGTGAGGCTTGGACAACCAAAGTTATAAGCCTCCAGGAAATTGGAAGGCCATGAATGTTGAATATCTGGCAAAGACAAAGTTTGTAATTATTCCATTTGTTAATGAGAGAAGTGTTTTTCAGAATTGTGTGTATCAATTTATACGAACAGGTGTACATTTCATTTCTGTAATTGGGGTTGCATTGAGAATGCATTCTAACACTGAACTCGAAGCAATAATGAAATAAATGTTGGCACAATTACTGGAACTAATTGTAAGTGGAATCATTGAAAGGCGCAAGTTCTATATGGAACAGAGTTTTTGCAAACATTAGTTGATAATTAATAGTGAGCCTTCAAGGTCAGTAATGAAATCGACTTTCAGTCTCAAAATGGATGTTGGATATCCGGGTATATCGGTTGAAAACCCATATAATGCAGTAAATTGCGATTTAAGTAATAAAGATTAAAACTCTGTTTTTCAGAAGGATGAAATCGACCTATATGTTAGTTTGGGTTTTGGATCTGATGGTATTGTTGAGTGTTGTAGACACAGGTCCTGAGCATTGAACAAGATGGAATGCAGAAAGGGTGTAGAATTTGTTTTCTGTCTATTTTGAATCACGGGAACAGTAATCCATAAATGCCGGAGGTGCAGAGTGAACATTCAAAAGTCGATTTGTGGAATGCCAGAGAGCAGTTGAAGTGAACTGAATGTGTTGGAATTGGTAAAAGGTAAATGCTTTAAGGACGCAGAGGGAGCGGTGTTGCATCAAACGCAGAGCAAGAGTGTTAAACTGCAGCGTTGGGAAATTTGTGAACCTGGTCATTCGAAACTGTGTATGGAGTGACATCAGTCAAAGGATTGAGGAAGGGAACCATAAGAATGAGATAAATTCAAACACAGGGGAAATGCTGAGTTGCAGCATTAACATGAACCTGTTTGCAGCAGATTGAAATCCGACTTGAAGCAATCAAAGGTCGTATTGTTTGATAAGCGAACCCGAATGAAGGACGCAAAGAATTGATGGAAGAATCATGAAGTTGCGTGGATGATAACAAGGTATGTGTATCTTGTGATCTATGGGAAAATTATAACCTGCAATTGAATGTGCATGAGACAGCTTGGTATGCCGAATGGAGAAAGGTGCATATGTATATTGGAACCTTGTGTTTGGAAAATGAATGTAAGCACTGTGGAGTTTGAGTCGAATGCAGAAAGCTGTAATGGTTACCAAATATACAAAAGTGAAGTTTGGATATGCGTTGGGCAATGCAGTGTTAACATTGGTGAAGTTGATGCTATGGCTTAAGGCGCAAGCCGGTGAATGGGTAAGATGCGTTGAATAACCACAGGAGCTATAGTCGTTGGTTAATAAAAGCATATGTGCGATAATTGCTATATATATATAGATATATATATATATATATATATATATATATATATATATATATATATATATATTATATATAAATATATATATATATATATATATATATATATATATATATATATATATAATATATATATGGTTTTGAACCATATGATTGAGGAGCTTCTGCGAATGATAGTGTGTGAATTTGCCAAAGATTGAAGTTTTATTTGGGCAATTATTTGAGGTGCATTTTTATATGCATGAGAATGGGAAAGATTCTGGGTTATGCAAGTTTAACTTGCGTCATTACCAAATAGGAAACAAGAGAAGCTTTCTCACATCTCTAAGTTAAATTGTAAGAAATTTTAGGAGCAGGTACTAACTTGTAAAACTAAAGAAAACAATATGTTTTTTCTAAAAGATTGAAATTCTTACTTTAAAACTCTTTACCTATCCCTTAATGTTATAGACAACATTTAAATCCTTTTTACATAGAAATGATTTTATTTCTAAGAAGATATAGAGTTCGGGGTTAAACAGTGTGCAAAATGAAAAATTGAAGACATTGAAGGTTACCAAGCAAATATCCTAAAAACTTAAAGAACTATGCTCATCCGTCACTTTCACAAGTGCGTCAACCTAGCTATCAGGTAGGATTTCCCTTAGTCATGGACTAAAATCCTTATTGTTCCTATTTTTAAAATCACGGATAAAAACAATCCCTTTAATTATAGGATGATTATCTTTTAGCCAAGTTATATGGAATTATTTTGGATGAAGAATTGCAATATGGCTAGAAACCCTACCTTAAAAATAATCTTGTAGAGTTAACCTTTGGAATATATTATAAGAGAAAAATGTTCCTTTTTAATTGAGATTTGTTGGGATAAGTTTATAGCAAGATGTTATTAACAAGTTTAAGAACATTGAGGGTTGGATGAAAAAGTTTAATTGTGCAATATATATTTAAGCGAAGTTTTCCCTTGTCTCTTACCCTTTTTGGTACATATATTGAAAAGTTAGAAGATTGTTTGGGAGGTTGTGTCTTCATGGCTCTAGATATAATAATAATCATCTTTACTCTTCTTTATGCTTATGATATTGTCTTTATGGTGATATTCTCCATGATCTTGATAAGAAACTAAAAAACTTCAAGGATGTTTGTTTTAGTATGGGTATGATTATTAATAATGAAAAATAAAAAATTATGATATTCTAATCCAAGAAAAAAAGTTACGTTAGTTTTGAGTATGACAATAATAGTTTGGAAGTAGTGACTTCATATAAATATATCTCGTGATTGATTCTTATAACAATTTTAAGGGAGCTATAACATTGATAAAGGGATAAATGGAGGGTGGAAAGCTTATTATGGCCTTGTAAACGATTGTAATTAATGGACCTTTGGATTTGGGATAAGAAAAAAATCATCTTTGAGGCTCTCATCGCTCCTATTATTTTATATGATTATGAAGTTTAGGGCTGCAACATCTCCACAAAATTGTAGAGAGAGAAAGAGAAAATCCAAAAGCTTTTTATAACTTACAATCTTCAAATTAAAGACAATACAACTTATCTTGTGTTATTCATAGAAGTAAGTCTTTGCCCCATTGAAAACATGGTCATTACTACGTATTGAATGCACAATAACAAAATTAAAAATATGAAAAACAAGAGGGTTCATAACATTGCTTCAATTTATTCAAAACCACATGCAACTCAAGAAAATAATACATGGAACATAATTAGTTAGCAGACTAGTTGTTCAAAGGCGATTTGGGGCTAAATCAAAGGACTTTGACAGATTTTGGAGCACCGTGAAGAATACCTTTAAGTTTAATCATCATCCTTATAGGGACCCAATCACATAAACAAAGAGGCTCTTTATAATTCTCATTGTGATTTTTTTCCTTCCACTATTCAATTTTTTTACAAAATGTGTTATCATAGCAACAACTCATTTATTTTGAACATACATTTATTGTGTGTCTTCACAATGTAAATTTAGACTCATTTTTTAATGAATTAAATTATTATTTTTTTAGTATGAAAAAAGAAACTAAAGAAAAGATGACATATAAACGTCAATTAGATAAAACATTTGGGAATCAGCTAAGAGTTTAATATCTTAATAATGATAACATTAAAAATATTATTACATCTAAATTTAAAGAAAAATTATCTTTGTAATGAAAACATGATTTTTGTAATTAAAAATTAAATGATAAAAGAAAATTAAAATAATGATCAACCACATATGGATTTTAGAATATTAGTATAGATTTCTCATTAGAGTCAATAATAATGAGGTTTATCTAAATAACAAAATAAAAGAAGGTTTTGGATATTGGTTCCGCTAAAAAAATAGGATAATGAGCTTCTTTGGGTGATTTCATATCACTTCCATATTCTTACACCCAACTTCACTGTTAGAAAGTGAAAAATATCTATCTATTTAATTAACATAAAGAAGAAAATGACATTACTAAAATAAAAATAAACTTTCACCAACTTTATAGTGATAAGACAAATCTCACCAACTTCATAAGAAATATGGCATTAATCAATTCAAAGTGAATATAATTGTCAAATTATAATACCAAAGAAATTTGAATTGAAAATATAAATATTAACTTAAGTTAATTTCAAAATATTTTTCATTATATTATTTTAAATCATTTAACTCATCCAAATTAAAATAATTAAAAAATATTAATATTAAAAATGTGTAAATTTTAAAATTAAAATTAATTTTTATAAAATTCTAATACTAAAATATATTAAATAACTTCTTATTTTCCTAAATACACTGGTATCTATAGCTATTTAGAATACTTAAATGAAAAATTAAGGGCATTGAACGTTACCAAGCAAATATCCTAAAAAATGAAAGCACTATGCTCATCCATCACATTCACAAGTGTGTCAACCTAGCTATCAAGTAGGATTTCCCTTGGTCGTGGGCTAAAATCCTTATTGTTCCTATTTTTAAAATCATGGATAAAAACAATTCCTCTAATTATAGGATGATTATCTTTTAGCCAAGTTATATGGAATTATTTTGGACAAAGAATTGCAATATGGCTAAAAACCTTACCTTAAAAATTATTTGTAGAGTTAACCTTTGGGATAAATTATAAGAGAAAAATGTTCCTTTTGAATTGAGATTTGTTGTGATAAGTTTATAGGAGGATGTTATTAACAAGTTTAAGAACATTGAGGGTTGGATGAAAATATTTAATTGTGCAATATATTATTTAAGCGAGCTTTTCCCTTGTCTTTTACCTTTTTTGGTACATATATTGAAAAGTTAGAAGATTAATGGTAGGTTGTGTCTTCATGACTCTAGATATAATAATAATCATCCTTCTTCTTATTTATGCTTATGATATTGTCTTTATGGTGAGATTCTCTATGATCTTCATAAGAAACTAAAAAAAATCAAGGATGTTTGCTTTAGTATGGGTATGATTATTAATAATGAAAAATCAAAAGTTATGATATTCTAACCACAAAAAACAATTACAATAATTTAGAGTATTACAATAATAGTTTACAAGTAGTGGCTTCATATAAATATATCTAGTGATTGATCTTTATAACAAGTTTAAGGGAACTATAACATTGATAAAGGGATAAATGAAGGGTGGAAATCTTATTATGGCCTTGTAAACAAGTGCAATTTAATGGACCTTTGGTTTTGGGATAAGAAAAACTCATCTTTGAGTCTCTCATCACTCCTTTTATTCTATATGATTATGAAGTTTAGGGTTGCAACATCTCCAAATAATTGTAGGGAGATATAGAGAAAATCTAAAAGCTTTTTATAACTTACAATCTTCAAATTAAAGACAATACAACTTATCTTGTGTTATTCATAGAAGTAAGTCTTTGCCCCATTGAAAACAGGGTCACTACTACATATGGAATGCACAAGAACAAAATAAACAATATGGAAAACAAAAAGATTCATAGCATTGCTTCAATTTAGTCAAAACCACATGCAACTGAAGAAAATAATACATGGAACATAATTAGTTAGCAGACTAGTTGTTGAAAGATGATTTGGCGCTGAATCAAGGGACTTTGGCAGATTTTGGAGCAGCATGAAGACAATATCTTTGAGTTTTTTCATCATCCTTATAGGGACCTAATCACATAAACAAAGAGGCTCTTTATAATTCTTGTTGTGATTTTTCTACCTTCCACAATTCAGTTTTTTTTACTAGATCATATATTTAGGAGAGTTATATCTCATCTTTTGAATATGCTAAAAAAATTATGTTACAAAAAATTTTCAGTTGGGAATTGTTGAAGAAGTAGAATGTGCTATCATAGCAAAACCTCATTTATTCTGAACATACATTTATTGTGTCCTCGAAACCGTGATTTTTGACTCATTTTTTAATGAATTAAATTATTAATTTTTCTTATGAAAAATTCAAAAAGATGCTTTGTCTCTTGTCTTTGGGAAGTAACTAAGAATTTAATATCATATTGTACTATATTATTACATCTAAATTTTAAAGAAAAAATGATTTTTGTAATTAAAAAATTAGATAATAAAAGAATTTAAAAATAGAATCAACCCCATATAGATTTTAAGAATATTAGAATAGATTGTTCATCCTACTCAATAATTAAAAATTAGATAATAAAAGAAAATTAAAATAGTGATCAACCCCCTATGGATTTTAGAATATTAGAATAGATTGTTCATCTTACTCAACAATAATGAGGTTTATATAAATAACAAAATAAAAGAGGTTTATCTAAATAATAAAATAAAAGAGGATTTTAGATATAGATTCCACGAAACAAAATAGGAAAACTGATTGAACCGCTTCTTTGGGTGATTTCATATCACTTCTATATTCTTCACATCCAACTTCACTCTTAGAAAGTGAAAAATATCTATATATTTAACTAACATAAAAAGAAAATGACATTACTAAAATAAAAACAAGCTTTCACCCACTTTGTGCTAAATAAAAACAAATCTCATCAACTTCATAGTAAAATATGACATTAAACAATTCAAAGTAAATATAATTTAAATCATATTTATAATACAGAAAAATTTATTGAAAAATAGAAAATATTAACATTAAATTTTAATTTCAAAATAATTTATAACATTAATTGTTTATTTAACATTTAACACATTCAAAATTATAATAATTAAAAATATTCATATATTTTATTATTATCATTTATTAAATTCTAATACTAAAATCTATTAAATAACTTCTTCTTTTCCTAAATATGTTAGACAACCCTGCTATCAATTGCTATTTAGAATACTTATCTTAAAACCTTTTCGGATACCAATATTAAAACAAACCAAAAGATTCCTAAACTTTCTTAAATTCTAAATATCAAAATAAATCACACAATTTCTTCACTTTTCTTAATATATGGCATTGCAATGAATGGTGTTAAACAATATCTCAACTAATTCTTAACATGGCATTTATGTTGAATTATATTAAATAATTACAAGTAGACATATCTGTTATGAAAAATTTAATAATCCTATACAACTTAGTGGTCACTATATTTTCAGCTTTTACTCATGCTTCAAATTATTGAGTTATGAAAAATTTAATAATCCTATACAACTTAGTGGTCACTATATTTTCAGCTTCTACTCATGCTTCAAATTATTGAGTTTGCCATGATCATGTGGCTGCTGAGGTCATATAAATAAAGAAATAAGAAGAAATTCTTGAGTTTACCATGATTGGGTTCCCCATGATCATGTTGCTCCTGAGGTCATATAAATAAAGAAATAGGAAGAAATCCTTGAGTTTGCCACTACCCACTACACAGAAGAAGAGGAGCACGTGCCTTACGTCATATGGAATGGACACAGTACCTCCTACTTTTGTGAATGGACTCTTACGTCCAAAATGCTGCCAGACTCGTTAATAAATCCAATATATTGCTATATATTATACTAAGAGAACGAAATTGTTTTCTTCCTAACATATCATATTTCTCTGCGAACAAATGATATCTGTATCTCTTTCAGTGAGCTGGTCAATACCCACATTAAAATCATTATTTGTCTGCAATGTAAACTTCAAAAGCTACTTCATGTGTGTACATATGGTGTTTTAATTCAAATATTTTTGGTAGATTCTTCCATATCCTTTATGCCGACTGATGAATTATATCTGTTGTACTGCTCTGGAGTCTGCGCAACCTCCAAAAGCAAGTGGTTCCCATCTGTCATTGGCGCTGTTCTTATCTGTTATACTGCGTTGTCTAGGTTAAGGACAGTTTCTATGATTTATTTATTTTTGGTGGAATTGGGTTGTATAAGATAAGTGATAATGATGGCAGAAATTTAAAAACTCAAATAGTTACTTTATATTGTTTTTATTCTGAAGTTGAATCACAGTGGTGGCTGGTTTGAAATTTGGATTAAAAATTGTTATAAATGTTATATGGAAGAAATTTGTTTGCAGCTAAATGATAAAGATATTAGAAATTTAAACACTGAATTTTGGTTGTTTAAAAAGTGCTTTTGAATATATAAATGAGTCTAAGTATATCTTAAAATTGTTTTTGCTAATTAGTTTTTCTAAAGAAACAAGTATGTGGAGATATTTAGGAGTGAAAACCTGCTTAGTTACTGACCACTAATTAAGGTAATTCCAGGTGTTTTGGTTTTTTTTAATAACAATGATGAATCAGTCTGTATTGGCAAATAGCAGCCAATAATAATTATCCCACTACTAATTTAACAAAACAAATTTTCCCACCGTTAAAAAAGAAATTCCAAAAAAATCCCTACTCCACTCAATTTGCAATTGCAAAATTAAAATCTAAAATTTCAAAAAAACCTTACCCATTATTTTACTACAGAAAAATACAAAACCAGTCACTTGGGCATGGATCTATCTATAGCTAAGAGTTACAAAACCAGACTACTTGGGCATGGATCTATCTATAGCTAAGCGTTATGGATTTATATGTGGGCATGAACATAAATTCTGTTTTCAATTAATGAGTCAGTCTGTGATTTTGGCTTTTTGTAATCAGTGCCTTGTCATGTATGGTAGGTGGTTGACAATGACGAGCAGAACCAGGCCTGATCAGTATATTTTGATGACCATGAAAAGTTGAAAAAGAAGAGGGTGGTCCATGGCGGCTCCTGAGACTACGCATGGGAATCTCAATGATAATGCCCATCTCTGTTTGCAGGTTTGATTCTTTGGGTTTAAACTTTGCAAGACCAGCTTTCATGTCTTCCTGGGAAATTTATTGATAATGATGACAGTGGAGAAACATTTGTATAAGTAAATAATTGAAGTATATTCAAAAGTATATTGGATCAATAAAACAAATCGAAATACCAGGCTGATGGTGTTTTTGATAGTGAAGTTAATTGAATCTAGATTTCAAAAATATTTTAGAATTACATAAATATAGTTAAAAAAAAATTGATTTTTACTGCGGATTCTAAAATATTTCTAAAATCTGTACTCTACAAAAAAAAGTCATCGCAATATTTAATGTCTGCAGACTAAGAAAGTCATCACAATATTTAATGTCTGCACACTAAAGGGTCATCACAATTTTTAATGTCTGCACAGAACGAATACTTTAATAGATTTCTCTGCGAGAATAATTGAACCGTAATGGGTTTAAATGGACATTATTGGCCTCAGGGTTGTTCTCAAATTATATCTATTTCTGCCATCACTATATCATTGAATGATTAATGTATTCCATTTTTGAATGATTAATGTATTCCATTTTTGCCATCACTGTACTGTCAATTATTAACTTCAATGTATAGGAGATGAATTAACTGAAAGTGATGCTCTTTTCCAAAAATCCAGCAACGCCATTGGATATTAATAATTGCACCCACTTAGTACTATTCATAGAGCAATCTCCTTAATTTTCAGACTTTTGGAGTCTTTCACTGACAACAGAGGATTGATAATGACGAGTCCACCTGAGCATATGGGAATCTAGTCCACAAAATGTTTTGTTTTCAGATTTAAAATCATTTCAGCTTTTTAATGGTAGGTATGTCGCAAAGGTATACCCCTTAATTGTGGTGAGCAATGTCATTTTCAGAGACAAAATTAATGGGGAATGGAATACTGATATCAAGTGAAAAAGCTGTCAGGGTCTCACAAAGGATGACATTGATTGAAACCCCAGGTTTTGTTGTCAAGGAGTAAAGAGAAATGACGACGTTATTGGAAACCAGTTGTTTTGTAGTGGTAAGTTAAAGAACGGTTGAAAATGTTATCACACCAACAATGTTAGTCATATGTGGTGACTGTAAATCTTTCAAACTTCATAGATATGTGGCTTAACTTTGTTTATATTAACTACACAATTTTTTATTAAATATAGAAGTAAAGTTAGAAAACTATAATTAGTAGAATTAAATTTATTAATAATTGGGTAAAAATAGATATTAATGTATAATAAAAAAAAAAAAACACCTATTTTATTAATAAGATAATTTTTATTCAAAATAATAATATATTATTATTAATATAAAAATAAATATATATAACTTAAACCATATAATAAAATTTAAAAAATAATAAGAAGATTTTTAATTATGGAGATGGACATTTTTAATTTGTAAATACAATTTGGTTACACATGCTAAATGGCAATGAATTATAAATCATTTCATATGAACTTGTTTATATGATAGTATTTAAATGACTAATTTAAGTAAAAGGATAAAAATAACTATTTTGGATAAAATAATGGTCTATTAAAACTATTTACTATCTACTTTAATAAAATATATAAGTTAAATTCTAGAAAATCTATTTTTAAATAAATATCTTATAGATCTTAATTATTATAAAATTAACTTAATTATTAAAATTACTTAAATATATGTAAAAAAATTGTGTAATAAACCTATTTTTATTTATGTTTTTGGAGTTTTAATTGAATTTATTTAATTATTTCATTATTTTATAAATATTAAAATATTGGTAAATAATATTTTAAAATTATAAGCATATTTGTTTGGAATAAATAGTGATGGGGTAACAATACTCTTTGATAGTAAGTTACTAATTCAAAATCATAGATAATAGCATCAACCTTTTTTTACACGAATAAATAATACTAATATTTACATTTTTAATTTAATTTGAGATGATTAAAATTTGTACATAAAATACTTTCCATTATTATTTACAATACAAATCATTTTAAAATAATGATATAAAATTAAATTTAGTAGTTTTAAACAAGGACACCAATTGAAACCATTACAAAGTCTTTTTTGTAGATTTTTTCAAGTTAAAAAAAATATTGTTGAGCCATCCAAAGAACAACTTTTGTTTTGATGGGAGCATCGATTTTCCACAAGCACTCCAATCACCACTTGTGCTCTTTTAGATATACAACTTGACGCCAAGTCTTGTATCCCAATTTTGTAGTGAAAATGCCTATAGGTAGGTTTAAAGACTAGCTTAATGAGTCTTTCACCTCTAGATCAAGACAAATAAACATAAAGACTAAAATGTCAACATATGATTTTCATTCGTTGCCTAACCTACCTCTAGATTGATTTGTTTTGCAGAGAGTTACATGTTCCTGCCAAATGAAGAAAAATTATGGGTGTGGATATCCCATATGGAGTAATGATCTTCTCCTACAATTAGTTCAAAGATTTTGTGATAGCTGTAAAAGCCCTCGTGAAAAGTCCATGTAATAAAATTTAATAAAGGAAAATAAGGCCATGGTTAAGGGACACTTATTCCAAATTGAATGTTGGGAAAATATATCCTAATGGGCATCACTAGATTTGTTCATGACTAAGGAAATTGGCAAAGGCTAAGGCTAAGGCATTAAAAGACGAAAAGACATTTTGGCACATTTAATTATGAAAATAGTGGAAATTAGGAGAAAAGTAAGGTGAAAGGTCACAGGTTGCATGTGAGGAGGAAATTGAAGGAAAATAATAGAAAATAAAGAAAATAAAGGCCTCGTTAATAAAAAGGCTTCTGAGGATCAGTTGGTAACCTTTTGTTAGTTCAAGTTTTAGAGCTCTCTCATTATTCTCTCTCTCTCTCTCACTCTTGGTCACTTAGAGCTTTCTTGGAGCACTCTAGCTTTAGGTAAAGGAAAGAAAATAGGCAAGGAAAAGGAAGGAAGGAAGAGTAGGATCAGGAAACTTCAGAAGGAATACTTGCAGGTAACAGATTGCATGTGTGATTTCCTAGCTTGTTTTGATATGCATGGCTTTGCATGTTGGTGTATGGTTCCCTTGTTGTTGGTGGCATGGTTTTGCCAGGTCATGATAATGGTTTTTATCCTAGCCTTTCCTTTTTATGGATGCCATGGTGTGTTGGGATGTTTATCTCGGTTTTGAGATTTGGTTTGCTGGATGGATTTTAGAATTCAGAACAGAGGTGGTCTCAAGGTTCATTCCCAAAGGCCTAGGAATCTGTTGACAGTGCTAGACCCACCAACATTCAGGGGATCACCCTGGTATGAAGTCCCAACTAGACCTCACACCATTTGGTGTGGGAGTCCCATCTGGTATGATGGTTTGGTTGCCATTGTCTTAAGGATTTGCCTCAACTCTTGCTTGTCAGCACAAGAGAGTGGTTTGCATTGTCTTCAAGAAGTGATGTTCACATGCCTGGTGATTGCTATTGTTACTTATGTCAATGGTTCTTTCACTGTAAAGGGAGAGGGTGGGAGCGAGTGCCACGTTGGTTGGGAGGAAGCTCCAACTCTTCTAGGAACACACAACACAATAGGACATCCATAGCTGTCGGAGGAGCAGTACACACAAATGCAATAGTGACAACACACAAGGGAAGGTAACACGTACAACACTCAATGGATGAGTTTGCATGAGTACAACGATTTCTACAACAAGTTTTATGTGAGAGGTTTGTCAGGTGTTCGGGGAGGTAGCCACCATGTGCGAGACAACATTAACAACATAAACAACACATTTTCATTAACGGATTATGTATTACAACAAGTGAAATAAGTTCAAGTGTTTAACAGAGGCTAAAGCAACATGCATTACAAGTGTTCAAGATTAGTCTTACAACAACTACAATACGTGTGTGAAAATGTGTTGGCATGTTAGAAAGATTTTGAATTAAGCGAAAATTCCAAGACACATCATTACACCATATATCACTAACCTTGTGCGCGGGGCATTGGATCCACTACTTACTCCTAAAAGAAAATATTACAGATTCTCTTAGCTATGTGGGAGGAGCTGAGATGAAAAGTCCTTTGCATGTACAAATGAGGGGGTATTTATAGCCAAGGGTGAAATTGACCCTTGTGGTTGTTCAACTTCCATCATGACTATTTGACTTCCATGACTTTTTGACTTTACATGACTCTTTGTACAACAAGTGGGTCTATTAGACTTCCACGTTACATTACATTGATTTGACAACATGGCCCATAGTGGATATTTGGACAGCATGACTCATGACATGACTCGACATGACAGTGTTAGTACATTCATGTTGCTGCTAGAGTGCATGTCGAGCTGTAGTGTTGTTGGGTGATGGATGTCTTCATGGTGTGTCACAATTTCACCTCCACATGGTAAAGTGCACGGAGTCTTCAATGGTCATTGGTTCACTTGATGTTGCTTTGGCACATTTCTCTCTTCTTTTATGTTAGAAGGCTTGACAGGCTCATATGTTCGCGAAAGGTGCATGTTCATCCATTCGTCCGTCCATGAGCACATCTTGCATGTTTGCTCATCTGTCCATCTCAGAACACATTTTTGCATGATCATTTGTTTGTGAGCACACTTCTTCACATGCATCATTTGTTCATCTGTTGGTGAACCTGTCCTTCTGCATGTGCTCCCTCCATTCATCCCATTCGTCGTCACACCATGTTTGTTTGTGTACCTGTACATGCCATCACTCATGACAAGACAACATGAAATCCAAAAACCTCCTAGTCTACCATGACACATGATCATTTCAAATGTAGGTGACTAGGAGAGGTAGCAAGGTTGTGAGGTAGGATGATGACTCCAAGCACTACTGATAAAAACTACACAAGAGTCATTGGGTGATGAAGACGGGAATCCAAGATGACAATGACTGTCCGCGAGGTTTGGCTCAGCTCGAAGGAAAATCTGCGCAAATTTTGGGAGGGATAGTCTGGGCTGTAGGAAGGCAAGGCAGACAGAATATGCAAATTTTCTGGAAAGAGTGGGAAGCAAGGGATTGATAGCAAAATTCGGACAATTATCTGGAGGAACAAGCCGGGCTGCATGGAGGATCAACATGTAGAAATTACACAGTTTTTTGGAGGAACTGGTTGAAGCCTAGCAGTCAAAACTACGTAATTCCTAGAGGGAACCAGTAGCTGGCTACTAAGTCACTGGAAATAGAAACTGCACAATTCCCAAGGGGAACTAGCAGTCAGCTGTCGGGAGCCTGGCAGTAGAAACTGCACAATTCCTTGAGGGAACAGTCAATCTGCTATTGGGAGCTGCTGGTAAGAGAAACTACACTGAGGCTGGGAGGTTGGCCTGGTGATCATCTCTGTACAATTTTTGAATAGAGCAGGCTGCAGGGAAGCAGAAAGCCTACTCATGAAAACTGCGCAATTTTTTAGATGAGTAGTCGGTCAACTCTCACGAGGAATCACTAGGAAAACTGTACAATTTTTCCTAGAGGGAGATAGGGACCGATAGTGGGTGACTATCTAATCTGCTTGTACAATTTCCTCAATCAGTACAGTGGGTAAGGTCAACAACCTCTACGCAATATCTGAGGGGAGTTAGTCCCAGTGTGGGTGCCATGTCCAACTCTTTGGGTGGTGAGCATGAAGGTTGATTGAATTTCTTGCGGGCAGTGCAACTTGAAATGACTTTCTTGGTGCTTCTGTGTTGTTCTAGTGATAGCCGACTGAGTCGATGGTGGAGTGATGGTCCAGCTATCAGAGGGGAGTCTAGTCATCAGAACTTCAACAAAATGACTAAGTGTGTGAATGAGTGAAAGATTCAAATGTGATCTTACAACACACACCTTCATGACTTGACAACGAGATGACTCAAACAAACTAGACACACATGTTCAACATGACTGACCAACGGTGTAAGCAACAAGCGTGACACTCGTGATTGATTGTTGATCGACTGTGATGATGCTTATGCAAAAGTGAATGTGACTCCGTGTGTTAGTGAATTTTTTTTTTCATAAAGAACATAACATGTACACATGAAGCGAAGACCTTGAGCATGACTAGAACATGGTAACAAGAAAGACATTGACATCAACATGCAAAATATTGGGTGGAATAAACAAGCAAGCTGGGTACGAAGACTCACACGAGCTCCCAGAGTGAACCCGAGTGTATGTAACCATCAAGTGAAACTGTCAAGGGAGGCTCCAAATTTGGGTGCAGGCCAAAATTTTGGAGGGTGTTTGTAGCCGCTATAACATAATCCCTTGACTGATTTTGGAAGGATGCATTGTAAAGCCTGAGGGATGTGTCTCAGTTTAGGGCCTAGTGATCCAAGTTTGGATTGCAGTAAATCCCAAGAGATTGGTCTCAGTTTAGGGCCTAGTGATCCGAGATTGGATTGCAGTAAAGCCTAAGAGACAAGGAGACAAAAAATTCCTCAATGATAGTAATGGATTCTAAATGGCATTCCAAGTTCAGTTTGGTTGTGATCAAAGCACTATTTTGGTGTGATCATGGTTTAGTGAGTGTGGAGGTCGTTTAACCTTTGGATTCCTTTGGTTTTTTATGGATTGGTTTATCCATGAGATCCCACACTCATGCTTGCAATATGGCATAGGGGTGACTGGCTGAAAGAAATATTTGTTTCAATCTTTTCTATGGTGGGTAGTATGTGGAAGTCTTGAACCTGGTTAGATTTGCCTATGATTAATGAAAGCTAAGTTCTCTTTACTTTTCATTAGTTTATATGTGGATTTAATGGTTGCTATATCTTTGTTATTTACATGGTTTTATGTTGGTTATAAACATGGTTAATTGATTGGCTCATCTCATGGTCATTTCATGTATTTACTTGTAATTGTTAAAATGATGGATGCAAGACCTAATTGATGTTATGAAATTTCAATGGAGAAGGTGGTGATCCTTCTTATCATGTTTCGAAAGAATTTTTAGTCATTCATTCTCTATCTTGTATCCTAGTCCTGTAAGTTGCATTGATGCCAAGTGTTTGATAGAATGTCAGTCTAGGTTGGGGATGGTCAGGCCGAGTCTCAAGGTTTGTTTTTGGTTCATTAGCCTTGTCATCATGTCCTTGATGGATTTTGAAATTTATAACAAGTTTTGGGCGGTGGCCGAAATTCTGGGCTAGAAAAGTGCCTTGAATTCCACGGACACTGGCATAGGTATATTAGGAAAAGTCCTTGGACGCTAGCTTGTAGGCCCATGAGAGCGTGTAGAGGCCCCTAGACACTAGAATGTCCATAGCAGGAGAGCGTCCAGAGGTCAAGAGGTCTAAAATA
>APFE030664362.1:0-22891 GCA_000404065.3 Pinus taeda
TTGGACCCTATGTTAGGTTGGGCAGACCCACCTATGGTTTTGTGCATGTTTTTCACACATGTTTTTTGGACGCGATGGTTTTCGGTCCATGGTTTTGGATGCGATGGTTTTGATCCATGGTATTGGATGGTTCGGCATGTATAAATATGTATTGTAACATTGAAAGGAACATAATGAAAAATCAAGCTGGTAGTCCCGGTTTTGGGATCCAGTGGGAAATCTCTGTGTAAATGTGTTTTATGTGTTATGTTCTCGCATTTTTATTTTTCCTATGATTTAGAATTCGTATGCAGGTAATTTCTGTACGGGGTTAAAATCTACAATACAGCGAGGCTCTAAGTGTAAAGAGACATCAGAGGAAATCAATCCATGAAGCATTGAGTCGAAGTGTACAGTCATTTCTTTGGGTTGTAGAGTAGGAGAAGGCTCTGCAGCTGAGTGCACAGAGGCCTAGTAGTCCGCAATTGAGTGCACATACCCATGCAGCTGATTGCACAGGGCAGTTTGAGTCTGTAACTATTGGAAGCATTGATAAAGAGAAGCTTTACCATATTTCTGTGTATCTTTTCATGTTTTATGCATTGAAGTATATTGGGTATGAATTGCAAGTTCAGTGTTTATTTATTGTGTGAACTTATCTGAATGTGCTGAATAAGTGAATATAATATAAAGTATTTGTTTATGTGGAAATAACTAACTGTTATAAGAAGATAAGATCCACGAGCTGACTTGGGGAGATATTGTAGATCATTTCTCTAGTAGCACGAAAGCCCCACAACCCTTGGTTAGGGATGCACAAAGACAAACATAACTAGGCCCTGAAGGCCTCACAAGCCAAGGAAGGGCGTGAAGTAACCTACGCGAAAGTATTCATAGTTGGACTAAATCAACCCCTCAAACATCTCAAGGGTGGAGAAACCTGGTTCCAGAAGTCCCCCATATTGCTTTGGGTGAGACCTTATTTTGCGCTCTGTGAACTGTTGCCAAAAGGGCCAGTAGTATAGGGATTTGTTTGGCTAATTAACTCTAAACCTAGGTCAGGCCCCAACAAGCCAACAATGATGGAGAGAAAAAACCACACATAGTGGAATAGTTTGGTCTCATCATGGACCTCATGGAAATTTGTGAGGAATTCACTACATAGGTACTATAACTAGTTAAATTTCACACCCTTCGCTCATTATGTAGCTAATGATACCATAGGTGCTGGAACTTCATCCATGTAGCACTTCCTCATTACCTTTCCTTCCAGAATTTGTGTGGTAATCTACATCACGGGATCGTTGATAGACGCAATTGAATATCCACGTGGCGTTTTCACAAGTGAAAACTCCTTTTTCATCTTATCCTCCAAATATTTTTCTCCTACCTTTCCACCAAACTCCTTGGCTAGATTCAAGCCCTCATGTGGCAGGTGTGTGATCTTGTGGATGAGCATGTCAGTGATGGGTATAGGCCCTCCAAGCCATAAGCACCATTGAGGACTAGAGTACGCAACTAACGCACACATGTCGTGCTGATAGTGGTGAGGTGATATTCGGGCACCCACAACAGGTTCAATAACCTAGAATTCTCCACTCCACAGATCCATTTCATCGTTTCGAGATCGGTGATGCCTAAGTCCAGGTAATAAACATGCTTCATATAATTTTTGGTTGCTAGGTGATGGAACCGCTCATGGTATGCCATGTCCCAATATTCCATCCTCCGTAGGGTGATCCACGCAAGGTACGACCTTCAAAGGGGACCTGTTCCAACAACATGGGCATAGAGATGATGAACTTATCTGATTCTGGGTCCTTGGTGACCTTTTCCTTCCCCTTACATGGAGGGATATATTCAGGGAATTTGGTAAAGGGCTCCACCCCCTCAGCGTTGATGTCCTCAGTACCCTATCCTTCCTTGGCTTCTAGATCGACAACCCTCTTGGGTTGCTTGTCTCTCTTTTGATTTTGAGTTGTAGAATGTTTCCTGGGAGACTCGCGCATAGGCACTGACTTTTTCTATTTATCCTTCTTCAGATTTTGGGTTTCTCGAAAAGGTGTAGGCTTCGGCCTAGGTGACCTCGGCTCCATAGGCATAGGATCTAGGGCTTCCATAGTCACTACCTCTGGAGTAGCTCCTTCAAACATAATATCTCCCCTAGTGCTCATAGCCTCAGTATGGGTTGGACCTAACATGGTGTCAAGGATAAACTTCTGGTTCAACTCTGGTAAATTAGAAAATGTTTGGCTCGCGACTAAGTCCTCAAAGAACGAGCAGTTCGTAAGCACCTGAGAACTCAAATCAAAATATATAAGTGTGAAAAGTGTTCTTTGTTGGATGGGCATGTGTAATTTATAGGGGTTTTAAATTCAAATCTGACTGCTCCCCCAAAATTCAATCATTAATTTTGTTTTGGCGGAAAATCTTCAAGGATTTTAGCCTTAAATTCCACCAACCCGCTCCTCTTAACCATCTTCTAGCTATCAAATCATGAACAATGACTCCAATGGTCGCTTTCCTACTATGTTATGCGACACCTCCCTCCATAGGTCAGATCCCTTTGTGCAACTTCTATACTATAACTTCACCATTTTCTACGTAGCCCGCCTGTGGTGGAGTCCTCCCAGCCTGGGAATGTAGTTTATAGTTCGTTCTCCCTTACAACTGCCTAAAGCACTAAGACTATCCTGTTGTCATATAGTCATTGAGTCAGATCCCCTGTATATGGCTTCAATTGGCTGCCATTCACCCTTCCTGGAAAAGGTTATTCATTCTTCTTCGCAAGTTGAATTGTGCCTCCATCTGTAATCTCATTGATAACATATGGCCCAAGCCAATGCATCTAAAATTTCCCTGGAAACTTAGTGAACTTGCTATCATATAACAAGACCAAATCATTTATCTTGAATGTGCGCAACTTGGTGTGTCGGTCATGCCATGCCTTTTCATGTTCCTTATGTACTTTCTAATGGAATCCAGCCAAGAATCTGTCTTCTTCAAGCATCATCAACTGTGTGAGCCATTCTTCCAAAGCTTCACAATATGCCATATCTATGAAATTTGTTATGCATAGACCAGGCACAATATATTCCATAGGCATCACAAATTATATGCCATAGACCATTCTAAAAGGTGTTTGTCCTGTCAACATTTTTAAAGTAGTTCTATATGCCCATAGCACTGCAGGTATGCACACATCCCAATCATTCCACTATGCATTACAAATCTCTATCAGCGCATTCTCCAAAATTTAATTAAAGGCCTGAACTGTTCCATTAATGAGAGGATGATATGGTGTGCTCTTCCAATGATAAACCTGGAACTCTTTAGTCAACATGTTTATCTTTTCATTTAGGAAGTTAGTACCCCAATCACTCATCAACACTTTTGGGCAGCCAAATCTAGTTAACACATATTCAAACAATAATTTTTCTGTTGTAGCCCCTATGCAATCCTTCATCAGTTGTGCCTCTACCCATCTGGTCAGATAGTTTGTCATGACGATGATATACCATGCACCTGTCTTCTTCCCTAGGGGATGAATTGGCCCAATGAAATCAATTTCCCATTTTTCAAATGGCTGCAAGGATACTTGAGGATTTAGTGAAAACTTGTCCCTCCATGATGGCCTACCTGTCTATTGACATGCATCGCATGCCCTATAATATGCCTTAGAATCTTTACACAACGTACGCCACCATAGCCTTGCATGAAAAATATTTTGTTTTGTCTCCTTTCCTGCATAATGTCCTCCTGCAGCTCCTCCATGAGCTCCAGCGAGGATGCTATTCTGCTCAAACTCTGGCACATATTGACGCAATATATCATCTGCACCCATCTTATATAAATGTCCTTCAATCACCGAGAAATATTCCATGTGCACTACGAGTTCCTTCTTCTGTTGATTGTTATATCCTTTTGATGTTGTCCCTGTAGTCAAAAAGTGGATAATATCTGCAAAGTGATTATTTGATATGCACACTGTGAAGAGCTACGCATCAGGCAATCCTTCCTCCAAATTAGTAAGCTCCTCTCATGTTTTAATCTATGATAGATGGTCAGGTCCTACATTCAACCGTCATGGCTTCACAATCACCTCAAATTCATACTCCTGGAATAGTAGAAACCATTGGCAGATCCCCCCCCCCCTCCCAACACAGGATTATTCACCAGGTATTTCAAGGTAGAATGATTTGTGTACATTTTGAAATGTCTGCCCAGTAAGTAGTGCCTGAAATTTTGAAGTGTGTATACCATAACCAGTCCTTCGCACTCTGTCATTGAGTAATTCTTCTCATCCCTTGATAATTTCCTGCTCGCGAAGGCTATAGGGTGGTCCATCTCTCTCTCATTGGCCTGTGTTATCACTACTCCCAACACAATGCACGAGGCATCGACATGTACATGGAATTCCTTTTGCCAATCTGGAAAACCAAAATCAGTGCAGTGACCATCTTCTCCTTCAATACATCTAAACTACAATGACATTCTTCATCCCAATAGAATGTAGCTTCCTTCTTCAACAATTTTTCCATGGATGCGGTAATATGAGCATAAGCCTTGATGAACTTTTTGTTATATCTTGTATGTCCAAGTGTTGCGTGTAGCTTCTTGACAATTCTTAGGGCCTCCAAATTCAATATCACTGCGATCTTGGCAGGGTCCACCATCAGTCCCTGCTTGCACACCACATGACATAGAAAGATCCCAAAGGGGACATAGAATAGGCACTTCTTCAAGTTCAACATGATATAGCGTCTGTGGCACATATCCAACATCAGGCGCAGACTTGCTACATGGTGCTTCACTAAGCCGAACACCGTCCAGTCATCAAAATACACCTCCAAGAACTTATGGATGAAGTCCTTAAATGTTGCTATAACTACATGAGAGAATATCATAGAAACATTCTTGAGTCCAAACGGCATGACTATATATGAAAAACAATCCCATTTAGTTGTGATGGTTGTTTTGTTTCTATCCTTTGGCACAATCTTGATCTGATGGTACCCTAAAAACCCATCAGTGAATGAGTAGGCCTCCTGCCCTCTAACATTGTCCAATATCTATTCATTAAATGGTGTCAAGAAGTGATCATGGGTGCAGACATCATTAAGTTTTTTTAGATCTACACAAATCCTTATTTCTCCCTTCTGTTTCTTCTCTTGAACCACCATCAGGCTCACCCAATCAGATTCTTTCACCAGTTCGATGATGCTTTCTTCTAGCATCCTATCCAACTCCAAGCAGACCTTTTCCATGTATTTGGGATTAAGATGATACAACCTCTTCTTAATGGGATTCACGCCTAGTTTCAAAGTGATTTTCAAACCACCCAAGTCACCTATGATGCCTTTTAGGTTCAAAAAATTTGTAGGAAAAGGATCTTGGTACCCGCATAGTAACTCAACAACTTTATCCACTATGGCATCATCCCAGTAGTCTTCAATATTTTTAAATTTTGGCTCTACTTCAGTAACAATGTTTACTTTCTTGGTTTTCAATGGCACGGTGATGTTCAGGTTATCTATTTGTGGACCTTTGACCTCGCGATGGCCTTCTGCCTCGGGAATATTGATATTTCTTGGATCTTCATCCTCCTCCTCAGTGGTCACATTATAGCATTCCAGCACATGGCGCAGTTGGGTGCTCCAATCTGGTTGAACCTACTCCAAAGGATCTTGTGGAATTCTAAAGATCACTGCCTTAATTGCCTACAGAGCTTCATCAATGCATTCAAAACCATCTTCAAAACTGAAGGTCATTAGGAATCCTTCCCTTAATATATACCACTCTGCGGTGCCATGGCTTAGCTTCATTTCTAGGTACCAATTCATAGGGATTGTATCCAAAGTATGATAATAAGTGCACCCACTCCAAGTATAGCTCTGTTCCATAAACTTTTGTGCACTTCCCTAAATGATCACGTAGATAATTTATGCCATCGTACTTATCAGTCAAACAAATTTTAAGATGACCAAATCTTAACCTCATAATCCTTATATAATATCGCCATTCATCAAAGTTGTCCTTATGGGCACCCCACCATCATGTGGGCGTAGCGCGCAATGCCAAATCCACTACTGGAAGTGGTGTCATTAGGGACTTCTCATTCGAAGGAATCCAAAAACTTATCTACATCAGTTAAACCATCATAATAGGGTAAATTTTGAACCTCTGATGACACACAACACAATGATTTAGTCATCATGTTGTAGTGTAGCATAGATACTTCATGCAACCTATTCTTCCAATGCTCTAGTTCTTCATCTAAATTTGAGGTACAGGAACTTTACCGGTCCCATGCAATCCTTCCATTAGTTGTTGGATTAATCCAGTCTAGATCTCACGTTGTTATTTTGTATATTTGATCCAAGTCATCATCACTCTCTTCGTAGTCATAGACTGGTTCAGTATAGTGTGGTCCTTCTGTAGGGTCCAATGGTACTACAACCTAAAGCAATTTCCTCTCAAACAATATTGTTCTTTTCTTCAAGTTGATGACTCTATTCATATCAATTGCCTAGTCAATTCCAAGGAGTGTGGGGTATGGATTGTTTTCGTCCATAATTTTTATTACTTCAAAATTAGCCAATGGGCTTGCACCTTCTATATCCATTTTTACTCCATTTAGTTGTCCCATAGGGATGATCAATGGTTCACCATTTTGAGATGGATTGAAGACCACTGTAGCGTAGGTCTCCCCATTCTTTCCCATGTCTGTTTAGGAAAAAAAATTGTGTCAAACCCCAGATCCAGAATGACATGGTCCATCTCATAATCTCCTATCTGCACGGTGAGCCTCATCTCGCGCCCTATTCTTGCCTTATGTTTGCCAATTTTTCTTACTATGCGGTGTCCCTCAAGAGCATTTTTTTTACCAGCACACTTGTTTATCAATTCCTACAGACCTTTAACAGCCTTGCTATTGCACATAAGTTTGATGTAGGTTTCCAGGAACGTGGTAAGTATAGAGGTGACAAACTCTGTAGGCGCACTAATTTTTGGTACTTTGTTCTGGCTTCCTGAGGTAGATACCTCTGCGAAGCTTTTCTTGGCTTCCATAGATGTTTTCTTTGTGTGCTCCAGATCGAACCCAACTTCCTTCTCCGAGGCCTTGTGAACCCATCTGTCCTTTTTAGGCTAGTTTCCCTTATCATCCCCAGTTGTTATTCTGCTTCCTAGCATGATATTCACATTTGGATCTTCCTTGCAAGGCTCAAATCTCATAATTTGTAAGTTTTGTGTATGTTTCTGAGGTTGTGCCTTCTTCTCCTACATATTAGCTATCAGCACATGGCATTCTTCTATAGTGTGGTCAAACTAACTGTAGTATTGACAGGACGAGCATGTCTAATTCTGACACTCCCATGCGTAGTGCCTTGTTGTCCCACAATTATAGAAAATAACCTAACCGCGACCTCTACCATGTCCTCCTCCTCCTTGGTTCCGTCCTCTTCCTTGATAACCTGCACGCCTTCCTCTAGCTCCCTAATCTGGAGGATGAGTTTTGAATTGCATTCAGTAGGTTGGCGTTCTTTCCATCATTAGTTCATAGCTAGGACAATGGCACTCATCATGGCCCACTGATTTGCAGAAATCACAAAATAATTGTTGTGGTGTCTGAATGAACTTTTGCAACAAATGCCAATTATCCATTCTGTGATTTCCAACCACTTGACAAATAGCACACCATAGCATGGGCCCCGCACTCGGTCCTGTTGGAGCTTCCTGCCTCAGGGGGATCAGTACCCCCAGTAATATAATTTGCAAAGAGAGGGAAGTGGTCTTTATCATTCCCTTGGCTTTTACACTTGAGGCACCAGAATTCTTCGTACACCTCTGGCCTAGCCTCCTTCTCTTTTTTCAAGCTTTGCAATTCCAACAAGATTTTTGGTAACTGCAAGTGAATCTGTTGGAATCCCAAAGTCATGTCATAAATGGATGTCTTGTGCAATCTCATCATGATTTCCAAGGATTTCGCTTGAGTTCCTATCTTCTGCTATGACAAAGCAATCTTAAGCTAGGGCAAAAGCGAGGCTATAAACCACTCGCAGTGCTGACCATCTGTGAGTTGCATATTAGATTTGTGGATCACACATTTTCTACTTTGCTCTAACTCCCAATGCATCTCACCAGCCCTCATCATGATTTCCTTAAATCCAACAATTGACTGCGAGGCAGAATTAAGCTTACTAAATTCCTTGTTTAAAGCATCCTTGGTATCCACTAGCGTTGCTAAAGGATGATCAACACAGTACTTAATATACCATGTCAATGTGTGATCCTGCAGAGTAGTAACCAAGTGCACCTTCTTTATGTTGTCATTAGTGATCTATTGCATGGTCCTGTTGAAGCCCTGAAAATTGGGTCGACAAAAAGGGGGATAACTACCCGGTCCGAACCTTGGTTGACAGCTCCTTATCCGTTTGGTATAGCGGGTCCAACTGGGGATAATGGGACTAGTTTCCCAATCTAAGGGTGTGTGTGTGTGTGCAGGATCGGATGTTGCAGATCTAAAAGTTGCTATCTAAACTACTTTAATCTAACTCTATGCTATTGTGATCTAATGAAAAAATCACATCTAATCTATGCTAACCTGGGATGTAATTCTTTTATTATGCAATCTAAAGAGATTTCATATAATAACTGGTAATAAAGATCATTCAACGATTATAAGAATGGAAATCAATTAAGATAAACCACTTTGCATAAAAATTTAGGCAAAACAGTTGTGAACAACATATCGCATAATAAGTTATTCACACATTAAACATAAGTAAATGGCTCCACCGTACAAAAGTGCCAAATGGTAACACAAACATTCATGTAATAACATATAAGCAACTAAAAATTGTATATTGCTTTAAGAATATAAGCAAAAATGGTCAAGAGATAAAAGTACCATTTATGACTGGTTCTACTCATAAGCTTCAAGCAACAATGATTTATCTTTCCTTGTTCTAATATCTACTAAGAGTACAAAAGTGCAACATCAGTAGCAGATATCAAATGCAAACATCAATAAATCTTGATCCTTTCATTCATCAAAATCTCCTCTGAGGGTGCAAAAGTGCATGTTCTGAGGATAAGTTTTTGACAAATTCCTGGACCCTTCTCTAAATGCATGAGAAGGGTTTAAATACTACTAACTAAATCTAATAATAGTTTATTTACAAAAAAACAGGATGCAGTTTTCAAATGACCGCCCTTTTTCTAATCTATTTTTTAAGAAAAAATAAGATTCCAAAGTAAACTATTTCTGTATCTTGTCTTCAAAGCTACATGTATTCAACATTTGTTCAAGGAGAGTCAGTCGGTTAACTTCTTCTTTGAGTTGGGCTAAGAAAATGGAATCGACGAGTGCTGGCACCACCTTTTCAGCTGCATTTATGATACATTTCACGGTCATCCACTGACTATGCGGTTTTACCAAATATGTCCAGTAACATTCCCAATTTAACCTTTCTAGTGCTTGGATTCCTTTTTCCTTTTCTTGTGCTTTCTGCTTCCAACCCTCCTCTAATTTTGGTTTGTTTGGTAAATATCCCAGAGTAGTTTCAGCGATTAAATTTTCTCTGTGCAAATTCTCATTTATACAGTCAATGAGAATACTTGCTATCATCGTTGTTATTCCTGCCGCTTTTTCTGCTTCTTTGATTTGATCATCCCACTTACTAAAGAGCAACTCTTTATGATTCTCATTTATCCTAGGTATGCCTGCCTCTTTTCCTTCATCTCCATCCTGCCAAGTCAGATAATCAGTCACCTGTTTGTCAGCCAAATCATAGTCGCTTCGTAATTCGACCACTTGATTAGTGATGTTATCACTCACTTCGCAATAGTAACTCCAATGTGATATCTTTTGTCCCAACACTTCGCAGTAGTTGTTCTTTCAATGCAATAGATTCTGAAATAAACTCTGTAAGCTTAGGCTCATCTTTATGCATCTCTTGTAAATTTTGCAATTGTTTTCCTTTCTCATCCAAACTTCTTTGATAACTTATTTGTATTTGCTGGAAATCTTCCTGCAACTTTTCAAGCTGTTTGAGTGCCTCATTATTGGCATTGGCCTATTGCAATTGTGGTTGCAGTAACTGTATTTGATCTTCTTGTTCTTTTAATAATTTTTGTACTTCTGATGCTTTGTCAATAGTCGCAGAAGCATATGCTCCTGCGATCTGCGACAATTTAGTGAGATTTTCAGTTGGATTACTGTTGGGGTCTTTCTATAAGACGTCCAATTGCTCAGCGTCTTGATGTAGTGTGTTTTCCAACTTCCTTTTCTTTCTCTATCTCCTTACTACTACTTTATGTTGAGGACTATAAAAGATGTCCAGAGGGGGAATTTCTTCTATATTAAGTACAAGCTCTGAAGATGGAGTGATAGGAGCATGTTCTTTTTCTGAGATATTGCTGACTATGGTTGGGATTACTCCTCCTGCAATCTGAGTATTGTTCGTAGGTGTTTTTGGGATTTGTCCTTCAAGATTGATCATTTCATTGAAGGTTTCCCATTCCTTATCCAGCTCGGTTATGACAGGTGGCGATTTGATGATGAGAGACGGAGGATCTTTTTGCGAACAGGTAATAACTTGTTGTTGTGGAATTTCCATTGACTGAGCCATGTCCTTAGCTGCCTCTTCGCTCTTATTTTGGTCATTCCCGGATCTTTTAGAATGTCTAGATACTTCTTGCACAGACTTAGATTTAGATCTGGAACTTCTTGAATTTCCAGTGAGGCTAATGCTTGGAGTTGGTTCTCTAGCAGGTAATCGCAGCTTTTCTAAAGGAATAGCGGCCAATCTTTTTTCCCTGTATACCTTGAAATTTTGAAAGTCTTCTGGAGATAATTGCGATTGGGCTTCCCGCAAAATTTCTTGAAGCGAGCCTTTATTTTGGAATAAGTCATCAAATAAATCCTTTTTCCCAAAGAACACCTTCACCTTGACTGTATTTGTGAAATTCTGAGCAATTTCATTTAGGTCAAATGGTCTTGCCGGGATTTTAAATAACTGCAGACACATTATATTCTGGATTTCTGTAAACGCATGACCTACATTGAACAATGAAAAGGCCCCACAAACCATAGGAAACTGTGGCCATATAGCCTTTTTCTTGTCCTTTAAATCCTTTGCTAGGCTGCCTTCTGAACAGGTTTGATATGCAATTTCTTGAGCCAGAAGTTTATCGGAGATATACAAAGGTAGAACATGGGGGGGACAGTGCTTCCAAATACTCTAACATAGGTGAATAATTCCTCCCCGAACCATCTTGCGATGGCGATAATATCTATCTGTGCCTCAGGTGAGCACCTCGGGGGGTCTTTATCATATAACATTCTATACAAGGGTAGGATAAGCCCATGACAAATTTGGTAGAAATGTGGAATGAATTGGGAGTCCCATAATATCTTATGATAAACATGGATGGGAAATGGGTCTTGAGTTGTCCATTTCCAACCCATAACAGGAAATTTAGACACATAACAAATCAAATCCATAACATATGCAGATAGGTAAAAAGGAGGATAGATCCTTTGAGACATGGATCTTTAAGACCGGTAATTGAGAATAGCCTTGACTAGGTTATCAGACAAGACCTTGGCCCAATCTATAATTATGGAATTTATGGCAACATCTATTAACGGTAACCATTCAGATGAAAACTTATTGGTATCTGGCTTCCCAAATAATCTACAGAGCATGGCCGCAACAAAACAATATGGGGAGGTGAGGGAACCAGTGCTGTACATACCATTTTTGTCTTTCTTGAGCGGTTCATCTTTTCTGGACCAATCCTTGGTGGTCTCTGATAGGTTCGGGTTCTCTGCCATGAATTTTTCAATGAATTGCATATTGTAAGTTTCCTGTGGCTCAGGAAGATGATACATGAGCTTGAAATCTTGTGCAACGAATGATCCGATGAGCCCTTGTCCTTGAATCTTGAACTGTCTGTCTTTCATTTCCGCATTATCAAGTATCCACTTGATCATGTCCATATATGGGATAATTTTGGGCCTTGCTGCTATCCTATGTAGGAATAAGCATGCTAAATCTTCTAGGGATGCTTCGGAAGAACCCTGTGAGTCTGAGCCAGCGGTAACATTCATTATTATGGGGTTTTCTTCTTCAAGCAGTCTGTACATGCCTTCCCATGTTGATATTCTTGTGTCTCTATTACAAGCTGTGTCTGTATATAAAGGTGCCATTCCCTTCATCTCGGAGCTCTGAGCTTTATTTTTCTTTCCCATTTCTTCCTGCGTATTGCCTTGTATAGTCCTCCGTTCTCTGTCCCTATGGCTCACAAGTGAAATGGAAATGACTGATCAAGAAAGGTGATGGGAGAGTTTTAAATGCAGCAGATACATCAAATATGTCAACTTACGTAAAACAATTGTTTGAAAAGCACGCCTCCATATTTCATTAATAACTGACAACTAATCATTTTATTATCATTTAAAGCGCATGATCTTGAGTCAGATTATGGTAAGTGGTTTTTCTTGAATAGCATGCCCGAAAGATTCGCGATGGAGTGATTTTGCGATTTGCTTCATAACTTCGCAGATCGCGACATCGCATTATCGCAACAATCACATTATCGCACTATCGCGCTATTGCAAATATAACGTCGCAGAGCTGGTTTGGCTTAATATCACAACCATCGTTTTATCGTGATATCGCATTGTTGCAGATCACAGAAATTTTACGTTTGCCAAATTTCGTTAGCCCATTTCATGCGATATGCGATATTGCGATCGATGTTATCGCAAATCGGTAAATCTTGAAGTTTTTATTATTATTTTTTTCTATTGTGATGCGATAGCCAAACGATAGTACTTTACTATCATTTTACGATGCGGCTTGTTTTTAAAGAATTTTTCTTATTATAAACTTAGGTTTTAAAGTATTCAAAAGATCTTCCTAAGCTTACGATGGTAACCTTATTTTGAAGAAAGGAAACTCTTGCTTTTCCAAAATTTAACTAAGGGTCCCCATTCATTTAGTATTCTGGATGACACTTAAATGAAAAAGGGGGGGGGTTGGGTGGGGGGGGTTGTTGTTGTGCCACAACAGGTCCATACACCATTTGCAACAAACCAAAACTAATCTGTATCTTCGCTCCCTATACCCTTCAAAATCGGTAGCTTTATTGAGTTTGACAAGTTGAACGACGATGGTGAAGGTGGCGGTGTGGGAAAAGGTGTATTCTATGGAGGTGAGGGTGGAGGTGGAGTGTATGGATGATGTATCCACAAAAATCCTTGTCTTATTAGCTAGATTACACTCTATGGTGAGCCCTATGTCGTTCCCTCATCGTCGCTCAAAGGAGGTCCAATCAACGGGCTATATTCAGGGCCTGCTTTTTCTTGATTTCAGAAGATCCATCCACTTCAGGTAGATCTGAACATCAAGGCAACAACATAACCCATTTCTCACATAAGAGAATCTTAATCCAGGTATTCAAATATCTCTGATACTCACGGTCCCTTGAAGAAGCGTCGCTCTGCTTCGTTGTAGTTGAATGAGGTATCAAATGTGAACTCTATAACAAATCATCCTATAATTTGATCGAGCCATTGGTCAATAGTGCACACAATCTTGTCTTTAGAAGCTTCCAACATTTGCACTAGCTCCAGAGTCCACACTATTGGACCATCAATCCTTTGCCTTCCTTGGTCGTCTCCCAAATTAGCTATCCACTCGTATAGTTCAATCGGGAAGGTGCAGAAGAAAAATTCGTTTATTTCTATGTACAAATATCTGTCCAACCACTACTGCTTTGACAAGCACAAATTCTTGTTCTCTTGTGCTATGATTTGTGAATATTCCTATCGAACCACTTCTCAATTTCCTTCTTGGTCGGATTCCAATGGTGTGACATCACACATCTCCTTATGCATATCTCGGTCTCGACAATAGAACCATTTGTTGGCTTAGTGCGTCCTGACCTAGGTTCAGAGTTAGTTGTGCCAAACAAAACCCTACACTACTGGCCCTTCCGGCATCAACTTGCATAGTGCAAGTTGAAGTGTTACCCGAAGCATTATCAAGGGGATGTTAGAACCAAGTTCTCACATCCAAATATCAGTGTGATGTCTTCTATTGCACTAGATCTACCTTCGCATAGATCTATAAGCCCCTAGGGCTCGGTATTGAAACTTCCTTTAAACGACCCCTAGATCTTCACGAAGGTCTACAATAGGCCTTTGCAGACCCTTAACATATGAATCAACCACTTATGCGCACCATAAATTAACCCTAGATTTGAGTTCACGCAGATCTACTTAATTGTTTAATAAACATAACAAAATGTATTATAATATTTGCGTAAATACTTAACATGAATTATGTTCAGTTAATAAGACTTATCCAATAGAGTCACACATCAATACATCATGATTTCATAAAGACATTATTCCATCACAACGTATATCACAAGCATAAATAACACAAATAAATAGATAAACACATGAATTTCTTCAATCGTCTTCTTTATTGATCTTTAATATGATGTTACAAACTCAAAAATTCCCTGCTCACTCAACTGCAGGGGTCCATGCACTTAGATGCAGACTCTACTCTAGGCCTCCGTGCACTCAGCTGTGGAGCCTTTTCCCTCTTATCTACCTACTATCTACTTTCTCTTTTCCTCGGACGTAGACATAAGAATCCCTTAGACTCTCTTAAGACACACCTATTTATAGCTTTTTAAATACAATCCCATGGTCTGCAAAGGATCTCAAAAGCAACTCGACTTTACATAACCAAGGGGCTAAAACCCCTTTTGACTTCTAATCATCTACGTGTTCTACATCCACAAATTCTGGAGACTTTACATCTTTTTACCAAAATTTACATCAAAAATTGGTTTTTTAACCCCAAAACTAACCCAGAGGATCCCATCCCAACAATGCATGTTTTTAAAACATATACATGAACAAATGTGAACTATTACTATATTTATTTCAAACATGTCACATCCAGTACAATGAAGTATGGAAAACCTCACTCATCTTTTATGTAGCCTAACTCTTCCTACTAAAAGAAACCTCCACTCACAACTAAATTCCATTGATAACATGTTTTAGTGTTGAAGGTATAGTGTTGCTTGTTCTGGGTGAAATCATGGAGCCGGGTTACACTTTTTGGAAAAATGAGGTCATGTTGTGGTGAAAAAAGGATTCTCAATCGAGCAATTTTAAGCACTTGATCGAGCCATTTTTAAGTGTTTGATCGAGCTTGTTGAGCATTAAAAAAATAGCTCGATCAAGCATTAAATCTAACTCTCGATCGAGCTCCTATGTAACCCCAGGTTAGGAGCTCTATCGAGCCTTAAAGCTTGAAAATTAAAACCTATGTACATATCGATAATGATATGCAAACTTTAAAATTGTAAGTATTTGATAGTTAAAAAAAAAAAAAAAAAAAAACTTAATTACTAATTACATTTGAATAAGTAATTAACAATGGCGTGGATTAATTTCTCATTACATTTTTAGCATTTTGATGTGTAGATTTGAAAAAGGATTCTATCACACTTGCAATTGAAATTGTAATATTCTTATATTTATAATTTGGTAACTTAAAAATTAGTTTATAATATGATTTGATTTTTCAATTTCATAATCAAAATAATAAATTGATTAAACATAAGAAAATTTATCAATTTGATTTTAATAAATATTATAAATTTTTATATGAATCAGTGTAATTCAGAAATGTGAGTTTGGCGCTGCTAGAAATGTATACTTTATAAAATTGACTGAAGAAGTAATAACATGATTCCCTCCGTCATAATCATACCTATTAAAATCAAACACACACACACACACACACACACACACACACACACACACATATATATATATCGAGAGAGAGAGAGATTAATATCCACTTGTTCATAAAAAAAATGAGTACATTAATAATTAACATATTTGTAATAGTTGTAAGTTATAATTAATATAGTTGTAATGGATGGATGCAATGCTATCTACAGTTATAAATCTCTCTCAACTTATTAAATGTGATTGCACTCAATTTTGTCCTCAGTTTGCACAAGTACAAGTATATATAGAATTTTTTATTCATGACTTAGGTTTTAATCATAAATTTAAAACATTATTTGACTAATTTGAATTTGAGTAATCGAGATTTAAATGTGTGTATGAAATTATTTTTAAAATATATTATATTAATTGAGTTTAGTTTGTTGTTGTTGTTTTGTTTTATTTATTTATTATAATTTGATTTATTTTATTGAAATTTTCTACATAAAAAATTATAAAATGGTTAAGTATAAAAAATATTTTATTTTAAATCAAAACAATTAAACAAATTATCATTTTAGAGTTTCAAATTGATAAAACAAAGTTAAATTTTTTTAAAGAAAGTTATGTATATATTATTATAATTATTTTCTTTTTTGATAAAATAGAATAATTTTGAATTTGTAATTAAAGAAAATTAGAGTTTGAAATATATTTGAATATTTATAAAAAATATTTTTGCGGAATAAATAATTTTTATAATTCACTTAAAGATAAGACTTGAGAGGTTTTTTTTTACTTAGATACTTATGATAGCTCGATCAAACCTGTGTTTAACCACGTTAAGGGATCAATCAAGGATTCTTAAACCCTCGATCAAGCTATTTGAAATTTGAATTTCAAACACCCGATTGAGTATTTTAAGCACTCGATTGAGTTGTTGAGGGCCTAAAAAATAAATTTTTAGCTCCTCTTCTGCAAATTTCATTGAAAAACCATTTTGTATCCTAGCAAACTCCAACCAGAATTTGTCCTTAAGTGGCGGAGTTGATCTTGTTGGGTTCAGGAAGGAACCCGCTATCCAATGGCATATGAGTTTGACATTTTCGAATTCATATGAAATTTCACCGCCACATTTGGCCCAAAAGTGTAACCCATATTCATGGTTTAACCCTTCTAGGTTTGTATCTACTTAAATGGGTTATGAATCATAATATCTAATAATGTATTTGGATTTGTTTTTAGAATTCAAGGTGGAAGTGGAGATGTGGGTTGGCTGGAAGGGAGTTATGCTCCTTTCTCACTAGAGATCTACCTAGCTTTCTTCAACTATGATTCTCAACCAAATCTATAGAAGATGTATGATGTATCCACTTAAAAAAAAAAACCCTAATGAACAAGCACATATCCAATTACTTCACCTATTGAAACATCAAATAAATCACTCTTCTTTTTGTACCACCCTCTTCCCACATTTACCCAAGCTAACCAGTCCATTGGGGTAAAAATGTGATAAGAGGATACTATCATGTGATTGAAATCCCCATGTAAATTTAAGAAAGTGGAACTAACATATTGAAACCAAATTGCCTTTCTACACATGTTAAAGAACCTTCAAGAGCCAACCAACCCTTCCAGGTGACAGACACCTGAAGCAACTTGACATTCACTAATATGGATCCTCAGCCGCTCCCATGACAAGCCATGCATGCGACTGAGGCCTTCCAGGTGATCCCACAACAAGGCATGCCAACAACTATGAAATTTTTCAACTAGTTCTATGCTAGTGACCCCAGATTCTGAGCCACGTTTTCAGGGCCAAGTCTCAGACCACTGCCCAAAACCCCATGAAACTTTTAGAAATTAACAATATTAATGGAGCAAATTTATTAATGCAATCACTAGTGAAAGTACTTGATCTGACCCCTACTAGCCATGACAATCATTTCATCAACATTTCACAAATATGTAACCTACAGGTCATAACAACAAATATGAGCATAGGGATCTCATACTTATCTAAGATTTGTAAAGAAACATTGTTACCTTATCATAATAGCTGCATTATCATCTATTAGGACATATATTCATTGTACATTCATTTTATAATCAAAACATCATGAGAACCATATATCAAGTCTGTTATCAAACATACTCATAACCAACAAAAATAACAAGGATATAACAGCGATAAAATCCACATATAAACCATTGCATTTACACATGAAATACCAAAGAGAAGAATCACTTATTAATGAATACAAAATCCAACCAGGTTTGGGACTTCCACGAACCACCCAACCATAGATTGGGCTGAACCAAATATTTCTTTCAGTCAATCACCCCCATGCCATATTCCAAAGCATGAATGTGGGACTAAAAATTACACCAATTGAGTTTTCCTTAGGCTTTACCACAATCCACACTAGATCACTAAGCCCTAAACAAGCATGGATGCCTCCGGATTTTTCCACCTACATTGTGAGGAATTTTCCTACCTCCTAGTCTTTAGGCTTTACCGTATATCCCACCATTCACTGGTCAAAGATCCTTAGGCCTATTTGAGACTCCACCCTTCAATCTCTATTCTATATCCCACCATACCCTGGTTTAGCATTCCTACGCCTTATTGAGGGTACACTCCTATAGGCTTTACTATATATCCCACCATTCATTGGTCGAGGATTCTTAGGCTTAACGAGGTACAACAAATTTGGATTTACAACAATCCCACCTTCTTTAGTTAAGGGATTCCTAGGCCTTGTGTTCTTTCTTTCAGATACCACATAACTTAGTTTCAAAACCATTTGGAAATCCATCTCAACCAAATACAAGAGAACCCACCACTTCATGATTATCCAAAAATGACAAGGAAAGGTTGAGGAACATTATCACACCTAGAAAATCCCATTCCAACGAAAGAAAGAGAACTAAATACACATGCATGTACCATGCTTGCCAAATCTATCAAGGAAATGACACTTGCAAATTGATACTTGCAAGTAATCTCATCGTAGTCACTTGATCCTGCTCTTCCTTGCTTGATGTTTTCCTCCATTTTCCTTCTTGGTCCTTCCTTTTCTTTCCTTGACTCAATGCTAGAGTGTTCCAAGAAAAATCTAAGTGTCCAAGAGTGAGAGAGAGAGAAATAATAGAGAGAACTCCAAAACTAAACTAACAAAAGGTACCAACTAATCCTTAGAAGCCTTTTTATTAATGAGGCCTCTAATTTCTTCAATTCTCCTAATTTTCCTTCATTTTCCTTCTCACATACAACCTGTGACCTTTCACCTTCCTTTTCTCCTAATTTCCATTATTTTCATAAATAAATTGCCAAAAATGTCATTTTTCCTTTCCAAATCCTTTGTCAATTTCCTTATCCATAATAAACTAAATAAACACCCACACTAGGATTTTTTTCCTAACATTCATCTTGGAATACATTTCCCATGAGCTTGGTTATTATTTTTCTTTTATTAACTTTATTTACATGGAATTTTAATAAGGGTTGTTACAGAACCCTCTCCCTTGGGGGAACAATGACCTCGGTGTTCAATGATACCTACAACCAACAAGACTACTGAAAAAAACATACTTCCCATGGATCTTTATAACTTAGCTCGTTGTAGTATTTACAATGATCAACCTAATGAGAATCAAACCAACATGACAACATAACAACATGACAACCATAATGACATGCCACCCATATCGCTTATTGGAACTTTATAACATAGTTCATGGTATTATTTACATCCATATACATATACTAAAACATCACACCAAAACATATACCAAATTAAATCATTCAACCAGCAAATAGAGATGTATACAAAGCCCGCATCTAATCTTCCATCTCCCATGTAGCTTCATTGGGCCCAAAGTGTTTCCACTACACTTTAACATGCTTGATTGCTTGGTTCTAGAGCATGAGTATCTTTCCCTACAAAATACACTATAATTCCAGCTAGAATTCTCTTTTTGGCTCCACCTACAATACAAACCAGCCAATCACATGATCAACATATTTAACATACTTCTTAATAAATGACACATGGAAAAAATCATGGACTTTCACTGTTAGAGGCAGTGCAAGTCAATAGGCTACTGGTCCAATCCTTTCAAGAATCTTGAAAGGTCCAAAAATTCAAGATTCCATCTTGGCATAAGAACCAATCCTCAAGGAGCTCTTCTTAGGCTTGACCCACAAGTACACTTGTTCCCAAACCTAAAACTCCATAGACATCTCGTTCTAATCTGCATAATTTTTCTGCCTATCTTGTGCTACCTTTAGATTAATTTTTATTACCTTCATTTCTTGTTCCATATGTGCCAACATTTCTGGTCCCATCAACACCTTATTCACTAGATCACTCCAACTGATGGGAGTGCTATCGCTCCTAGAGATAGATTCAGATTGCTAACAAGACCAGTGTGTGGACACATTTAGATTATGTGTGTCTCATAATACTCTCAAGAGATTGGAGACATCACATATACTTCATAAATGTATAAATTTAAGTGGAATGGGTTGGTTCATTCATCTAAAGGAGTAAGCCATGTATTTCTACCATTTCTTCACATATACAAATCACATAAATATATGCATAAAACAGTGGAGGCCGAGTAGTTCAAGGACTTAAAGTTTAATAATATTTTGCTAAGTTATGAGAGAGGATAGGGGGAAGGAGTATATCATCATATATAGCTTAAAACATCACTAATTCTACGCATATCACATAGAGCTTGATGCATCAAGAATTTATATACTTATTTGAGTTATGGGTAGAAATAATGGACAAAAGAGGAACTAAATGCTATGATTCATGTAACACAAATTTAAGGATATAATTTCAATATTACATACAGGCATATGCATTAATAAGTCAATAGAAATGAATCTATGAGGAAGTATCAAATATTTCTAGCAGCTATGACTGCATGAATTTAGAGAAGAAACATGAACATAATGGGTTTTAAATAGAGGGATAACATATTGTAATACTCGAAGGGGGAATCACCACCATTTCCTTAATATTCTGAAAGATCTGTATTATAAAGACATACAGTCTGAAAATAACCTATAACATTTTCTTTAGAATTTCTGAACATTCGTGAAGTGTTGCTTCCCCCTATTTATCTATTGAGGGGGAGTGTTGAACATTCATTACATTAAAATCATGTGACCGAGTCTCAGCTATCAGGTTGACTACTTGTCTCAGCATGGATGACTTTGTGGCCCAAAAGCATTACAAAGTATTAATTGTCTCATTAAAGGGTGACACATTTACAAGATAACAAATCAATAAATTAATCAAACGAACAATGTTAACAAAATATCTTCATGCCCATCCCTATGATTACAAATGCTTCAGATTGTATTTTGTTCATGGTATGGCCTCCCGTGTTGCTTAGTTGACTCCTGCCATTTCTACTTATACTACTTGAACCATTCATCCTTCAAAGATGGGAGTGGGCACTATCAGTTTCATGTTGTAGTACTTCAAGCAGAGGACCTCTAGGCGGTACATCGTTTTCCCTCTGTATGGAAGCACCAAGCTAGATCATCAAGTTTTCCTAAGCTACCAAGTCCTTCTTCACTTCAGTTAGTGTCGACCCTGCTACCATGATATAGAGGGCCTTTCTGGATCAGCCCATGATGGGTTTGAATGCTCCATCTTCCTTATTTAATTCCATAGTTGTCGACTGACTGTGCCTTTAAAGTTCTGCCATACCTAGTCGTAGAGTTCTCATATCGGGATTTCTCACTGAAAATCTTTTACAAGATGAGACCTTTATATCCACTCCATCCTCTTTTTCTTCATATGACCGGGGTTGTGACCAAGTGCTTAGTATTCGAGCATTAGGGCCTTTAGAGTCTTCTCCAGGGGACTTTTTCCTTTGTTACTTGGAGTCCCGCATACCAGCAATTCATAACACTTTACCTTTGGCATTTCCCCTTGATACTTGCAGGATCAATCCCACGTAGGATATTGCAATCACACTACAGGAGAGAGTGTTGACGATGAGTGGTTTTTGAAGGGGGCAATGAGTGGTAAGTGGTAAGTGAGGAGGGGGTGGTGTGAAATGATATGAGAGGGACACGTAGCAGAGGGGCCCGAAGGGGAAACCAATTTTTAGACCCCACCCTCGCTGATAAAGGGAAACATGGTGGGGTGGGAGGGGGATGAAAAGGCCTGGTATTTGTTGATCTCGCGGAGTCAATTTTGGCCATCCAAAGAGGGGTATCATTTATTTTATGGCGGAAGAGGGACCTTGGGATTGATGACATCATTGGTGCCATGCGACACCTCCTTAGTGTTGACACATGTCACCCAGATATGCCCCCATGAGACCCCTAAAAATGTTGAATCTACATTCCATGTGTCCTCCATACTACCATGTCATACTGACATCAGCTCCCATGTGTATTCATTTGAACCAATCATATTCTATTGTGTGGCCTATTGAGATTGCAACAAGATGATGGAGCTTAATGAAAAGAGTCGCCTTCACTAAGTGGGCCCGCAGGCTATTTTTGGCGCAAGTCTATTTTTAAACTATGTCTATTTTTAGACATATGGATCATGTCTATGGATTGCAGGTTGCTATTTATTGATGATTGATCAAGTTGGGAAAAATAGATGGACTTCTATTTTTGATGAAAGTGTGAGTGATCAAGTCTATTTTTAGACTGGCTGTCAAAAAATAGAAAAGTCAAATATTATTATCTCACAATAATATTTGGACTATAAACTTTGTCTTATTCTCTTGGAGCACTTCAGTTCGAGCTACGGATGTGGCACATGCAATTGCATGAAGGAAATACGTGGTTCTTATGGGTTAGTTTAATATTTGCATGCATGACTTCAGTTAGAACTCAAGTGAGTTGAGTTTAGTGGACTGGAGGTGCAGTTGATGGAGTTGTGTTCAGTTTAGCTTTGTTAAACTGGGTGTATTTAGTCTAACTGGCGAATAGACTAGAGATGAGTTGGGTGAATTAGTTATTAATTAATTCACAAGTTATTAACTCATAATACAACTAATGAATACATCAGTTAACTCAGTTGCATGTCAGTGCATGTTCAATTCAGCAGGGACAGGTGTTAGAGAATCAATTGCTATCAGTTGCGACTA
>APFE030664366.1:0-18318 GCA_000404065.3 Pinus taeda
GTCCATAAAATATTCTAGATTATTTTTAATAGTGATGATGATGATGGTGGTTAACGTTCACTAAGACCAAATTGGTCTATCGGACCTATAATTTTTTTAGTTCTTAATTGTCTGGGTTCTCGTCTTTCTTGGTGAGATTGGTAATGTAGCTTTATTTTTTTTCTCTACGGTCTTCCAACTTCCTTTATCTTGCATTTTCTTTATCTCTTCTGGTTCTTGGGGCATTGGTGTCTTAGCTTAGTGATTTGTTGTGCTCGTCCTTTTGAAGATAGTCGGAGAAGAAGTTTGGTTTGGGAGATCTGCTTTGCTGTTAAATGAAGATTTATTTTGTGTAGTGTTCGAATCCTCATAACTGTTGATGCTTGAGAGGTTGTCAAGTTCACTTTTTTGCCATTGGGCGAGGCTTTCCCCCTCCTTGTCTTGAGAGTTGTTTCTTTCTTGCCCGATTTCTTGCAATTCAAAGTTTTCTGGAGAGTATTATTCCTTGATGACAGTGTAATGTTCTTTTTGTGCTCCTTCCCACCATGAAAACCTGTGGTGATTCTTTCTAGCATATTTTTTCTGGGAGGCTTTTAGGCAATTTTTTGCTAGATGGTCTGTCTTAAAGCAGGATCGACATCTGAAGAGGACACTTTCATAATTGAGTTTCTGGTTCCACACATAGTCTTTACTTGTTAGGTTTATTTCAACTAGGAATTCGGCACTGAAGTCCATTTCCACACAGATGCGCGTATAGGTGGTTCTGGCGTATTCCTCTATTTTTGGGCACCTGCAGTAAAATTTCCCAATTGCATTTCCAATGGCTTTTAGCAAGGAGAAATTAGATGCAAGGGCAGGTTTGGCAATCTCACCCAGACTGGTGCTGAGGTTATGAGTGTTGTTGAGGGATCGAATGATGGGTACCATGGCTTCATGAATAGGCCCGGGTTTTCCCAAAACCAAGGGCTGGAATCTAGAATACATTGTTTGCTTTCAGGGTTTTCAAAATCTACTATAAAGAAAACCCTAGCATAGGGGTAGATATTAATTTCATCAGAAATGATAGGCTTTCATAGCTTCGAGATCGAACTGTGGAGAGCTATCAACCATGGCCAAAAACCATTGAACCAACAGATTAGGGAACTTTCAGAAAACTTCAAAGCCTCATCGAGTGAGCTCTGGACCACCTGCATAGTGGGAGCTAGGGCTTCACTGACGATATGGGTAGGAGCTTGCCCCCCAGAGGTGGACGAAACTGAGCCAGTAGCTATCTTCACAAATCTGGGAGCCATCTGGATTGATCGATGATTCCCAAGCTTGTGTATGCCCCTGCAGAAGAATTAAAAAACCTTGCATAACCCATAGATCTTATTTCATTGAAATGCCTCAGAGAAAATTGTGTTGATCGATGACTTGTGTTGTGCAGTTTTGAATTCGAGCAGGAGCCCAACGTTCACTGAAGCCCCCAGAAGCCCGCCTCGGAAAAAACTGGATATTCTGGGCAAAATTACAGAAATTCATCACAATTTTCTTAAAATTACCCCCACATTGTGAGATGGCTGGAGATCAACCCTTGCAACACAACTTTTCATTAATGGCCAAATCCATCCTTTAAATAAGCAAACATGCCCTCCTAAGTCTTCAAGCTGGGTTAATGCCTCAGTGGATGAGGATGAGTTTAATGTTGTTCATGGCGCTTTAAAGGGAAAATATGGTACAAATATCAGTAAGGGGTGATCTACTTCCCTATGTGAGTTTCTTTAGGACTCTATGAAGGAGAATAGAATTCAAGAAGCCTAGTTCAACGAAGTAGGAGTAGGAGCAGGATCAAGGGTGGTGGTGGAAACCCAAATCCCACCTCCAAACAAATGGTTGATATGGTAAGGGAAAGAGGGAGACGCCCAGATCGACGAACTGTAGAAGACCATAAGGCCAATAATGGAAATGAATGGTCAAATATTACCATTCATAAAATAAAGATTAAAATTGGTCTCTAAAATAGTTATATCATTTTTACTCTTTTGATTAAATTGCAATTCGAAAAAATGTAATTTAGTTTATAAGTGTTTTTTACTTTTCAGTAAGAGAAATGTGTATTATGTATTATTTCTTTATTTAATATAATATGTGGTATCTAAAAATGATATTGATATTAAAGTCAAGTATAAAGGAGATGGGAAATTCAATTTGTATTAAATTAACATAGTATTTAAAAATATATATTAAAAACAAAATAATATTTTAGTATAATACATAAATGAAATATCTTAATATGATATCACTACTTAATAATATCAAATTCTATAGAGAAAATAAGTAAACCCCAAAAATACATAATAAGAGGAATATCCATTAAAAAATCCTAAATAAATAAATTAATGTGGACAATAGAATATAAATAAATTATTTCAAGAACTAATTGGTAAAATATTTCAATGTCATATATAAATAAATATTTCAATAGATATAAATGACATTGAAATATTTTACTCAATATATCTCTTGAAGTATTTTATTTATAATTCATATTGTGTCCACATTAAAATATAATTTTTAATAGTATATTTTTAAATGTCAATCCCAAATGTTTTTTTTTTTTTTTTTTTTTTTTTTTTACATTTTAATATATGTTGGTTAAAACATTTTAATATGTTACTTAAAATGTAGGAGGTGTGAAATTCCATCCATGCTTAGCATGGACTTGACATGCAATCTGTGTTTGTGTGTGAATCCCAAGTCTATTAAGAGGTATCAATTTTTTCTCAAGTTTATGTCATAAAAAAGTTTCCATTTCAAAAATTAAGTCCTTTTAACTTTTAATAGATGAAGGATTAACATGAATCTATATTAATACTAGAAGACCCTAAGTGAAAATAAAAAATCTAGAAAAAATAATCAAAATAATAACATAAACTAAATGTTTTAAAATAAACATAAAAAATAATACAAATAAAAATAATATAAAAATAAAATATAAATAAAATAAATTATTTTATAATAATTGCTAATTTAATTTAATTATTAAATGAGTTATTATAAAAAATATATGGGAAATAAGTCTATCGGATTAATAACATAGGCTAGTTTCTAATGGCTAATTCCCGGATGCTTCTATGCTATTTAAACCTTCATAAAGATTGATCTTTTCACTATTTATCCCGAGGATGAACCACATTAATTGGTTCAAAACATCTACCAAATATCTATTATACTATTAATAAAATAGACTTACTATCAATATAAATCACAAAAATCTAAAATCTAACAAAAATATATATCATTAATTTTTTTATTAATTAATAATACCATGTATCTATGTATGTATGTATGTATATGTATATGTATATATAAGTCATTACGTAAAAGATGTTGCAGCTGTAAGATGTTAGTTAGAGAATATGCCTAGGTTTGCTATTGAGGTTTGACAATCCAGATTGGAAAATTCTTGATATAGGTAAATTTGTATATATTTTTTTGTATAAAAATAAAATAATACAGGATTATATTAAATGTTGGATTAATGCCTTGTCATTATTAGTGGGAATCAGGGGTTAAATTTGACAGGTTCCCTTGCCGATCATGGATTTTTTTATGACGATCTTATTTTTAAACAAACCTTCATATTACTTTTAATATTTCATTTTACCCATTTTTTCTAACTTAAAAGAAAAAAACACAATGTATACCTACAAATCCTGAAGCAAATGCAATTAAACTTTGAAGAAAATAGGGTTTGCAGTGAATGCAATTAAACTTTGAAGATAATAGGGTAAAAACAACGTGCCATTGCTAAAAATAAATTTCCAAAATTTCTTTCTTAATTAAACTTATTTTTCAGAAAATGGAACATTTTGGTTTAAATTGCAATAAGATTTTGCTGAAATGATGTCTAACCTATGGATATTGGATATTTTCAGTGAAGGCATTCAAATGCAAGTAAAGGCCAGTTGAACTGCTACTCAGTTAAAGGAGGAGCGAGCTTCGTCCTGCGAGAATTCCATGGAGGAGGGAAAAGATTACCTAAAATAGAACATTTTGAGTGAATTACATGAAGCTTTTGTTAAAAAGGATGTTTATGCTTCACATATCAGAATTTGCATGTATAAATTATTCAAATATATTAAAATCTACTCAAACTTACCCGAATTTAGGCGAAGTCTCCGCTTGAGGAAAGTCTAGTACTAGTGAGGGACAATATGAAGAGGGGCCTTCTCATATTAGAATCCACACCTTACACTTTTGGTCACTCTCCAATATTTTAGGGAAATACCATTTCACATGATACTTTGTCCTTTATTTTTTTGTATTAGAATCTACACCTCACACTGTTGGTCACTCTACAATATTTTATAGAAATAACACTTGCTATGATACTTTGTCCTTTAATTTTCAGATTTAGAATCTACACCTCACACTTTTGGTCACTCTAGACTCTTTTATGGGAGCATCACTTTACAATATACTTCATCTTTATTTCTTCAGTATGAGAGAAATATTTGATGTAAATACCACTTCACAAGGAAACTTCAAATAACCTCTAATTCTAGCAAGAAACTGTAAACCATTTTACTAGGATAACATCAGGTAAGTATTGTATCTTTCAACATTTATGACTTTAGCTCGAATTCATGGTCGAATTTTGAGAGGCCTCATCATCTCATTGTCTTTGTGATCCAAAATCTACAGTTACACACATAAATGATTTTAATAAACTGTTTCATCCACTAGAAAATGAAAGTATCAAATTTGAATAGGGAAAGTAGGGCTTACATGAAAGTGATAGAGATAGTGGGGTTCGACACTCGCATTAAAGGGATAACAACACTAAAATTATGAGAAGAAAACTAGACAAGAATAATCGTCATATACCTAGGTTCCATCTTAAAGAAGTTTTTCCATCCACGCAGGAGCTGCACGACTTTTCCTGTCGCATATTTCTATATATCACTCAAATCATGCAACGCTTTAATTCCTGCAGTATTTAAGATTGGCAAACAGAGAACTGCGTGCCGTGGAGAGGGTGCTCATATGACCATGTGGTTGAGGTTCCATCACTACAACAGGCTTGTAGCTAGCTTCTCCATACTTTAAAGAAACCTTGGGAGGTCCACTACTGTAAACCTCTTGAAGGCCCATTTTGACTGCCATAACTGAAAAACGTCTATAAATTTGATTTTGAGAAGCTCTGAGTCATTCGCCCTGCAACAACGGTGGTCTCCTCTTCCTCTGCAAGTACATATTTACTTTAATCTTGTCTTCAAGGAGAATGAACATTGAAAATTGCTCATCTATCGCCCTCTTTTGCTTTTGCTTTGTATTTAATTAGGATGCCTCTCTCCCACAGTCCCACTCTTTAGTTCTCATGATTCAACATTATAACTACAAGCAACATATTAATGATGAATGTAGAAGTTGATTCTCAATTAATGCAAACCGCCATTTAGAAAATGAATATAAGATTTTGTTGACACAAGTTATCTAGAAGGTACCAAAATACACTGCAATGCATGTTTTTGACAGTAAGAACTGACCCTAGATAAACTAAAGTAGTAAGGTGAAGTAGGGGTTACACACAAGTAGGCTGTCAGAAGAATCGACCACTCCACATATCCTAGTACCAGCTAGATATACATAAAAATATATATAAATTTTGAAACTTTTGATTTATATATATATATATATACCTGTCATTTTGACATTTAAAAAAATTATTTGCTAGTTAAGTCTGACATGTTCATTTCAGAATAAATTGTATTTTATTGGTAAAAGGTGGAAAAACGGGCATACGAGCGTCAATTTTAAAGCTTGGTGGGAATATGTAGACTCTTTCTATATTTATTGGATTTTTTTGTTGTTTTTCTTAATATTTTTTTCCCCTGGAAAAATTGTAATCTTTCATTTATGTTAGAAAAATTACATATTGTAGATGCATATGGGTGCATATGCTATAGTTCTCAGCATGTAAAAAGGCTCAATAGGTGCTAAAAAAAATCATCGTATTTACCATATTACATCACGCAGGATGCTCATATAAGTACTGTTCTATTGATATATACATATTTGCCACACAGGGCCATTCATATTCTTTCTTGTCCATTCATGAAATTACAAAAAATTGTACAATGACTGTCAAAAATTTGTTTGTTGTTCAGTTCATGGGCTTTATGCCCTGTGGTAGTGAGGGTCTATGTATGGTCGGTGGTAATATTGGAAAGCATTTGTCCCTCGCTACTCCTAGATCAACCACTCCCCTCGAGGAAGTGACGTGGTCACCTTGGATAATTCGTCGGCACTTCTGTTATATTCCCTGTAGATATGTTTGCAAGTGATATCATTAAAAAGAGCCTTCATATTGTGTATATCATCCAATATATTAATGAGTGTGTGAGTGTGGCATGTAGTGATATTATTGAACCAATATACAATGATCGTCGAATCTCCATATATGTGAATGACCATGCAATTATGATTCAATGAGAAACGCATGAGATGACGAAGTTAGATGAGTTCAGAAAAATTGTTTGAGCCAATCCCCAATCCCATTCAAACTTTATAGTAGTTTTGTTCGCTGATATAGAGGATGAATCCACGCCACATCCCTGTTGTTGCGCTGCACCATCAAAAAATGCCCAAGGGACATTTTTGTCTATGTGCGGGGGGTCATGTGGCCTACGGATATGCGGTTGCGGTGGCTCAGGCATATCGTTGAAAGATGATATGATGAGAGCAGATGTGTGTGAACAGCTAGATGGTTTGCCGTCAAAAATATTCTGGTTCCGTACCAACCATAGGTACTAGCAGATGATAATTGGGAGGCTCTGTGATTTAGATCCTTTGTGCCTGTGATACCAGCTCTCCCATGCTCAGATAATGTCATCACCATCCAATGTGCCCGAAAATCTGATACCTGTTGATATGTTTTTCCATAATTCTATCATGGTTGTACACTTCAAAAAGAGGTGTGTAGTCGACTCAGCAACATTTTTACATAGTGTACACCAGGTAGGCCCATAGATGGCTCGGTGCATGAGATATTCCCCTGTGGGGACTTTGTCTTTTAATATGCACCAGAAAAATAATTTTGTTGAGGGTGGCACTATGAGCTTCCAGATAGCCTTCCACCATAAAGTAATCAAATCTGGCACTTTGTGTGAAATCAGCACTTGATAGCCCGACTTTGGGGTATACATACCACTGTCAGAGCGGTGCCAAATGAGCTCATCTGATCCTTATTTGATACCAATGTGTGATTCAAGAAGGGCTATGGTGTAATCGTTCCATTCTTGATGCCAACATTGTGGTAGGTTTAGTTGATGAGCAGATTTCCATCGTTGTGCAAGTATGGTGGAATTTAGAGGATCTGCAATGTTTGCTAGCACAATAATCTCGTGGGAGTGCAGATGTTGTATGAGATCCCTGGAGAGTAGATGTCTGCCCCCACTACCTATCCATGGATTAAGTCCAATACGAGCCAAATGTTAATCATTTATTCTGCACACCAGATATTCCCTTATGAGAGGTAGAGAATGAAGTAGGGCCTTCCATACTGATGAGATGCCAGTTTTTGACCAGTTAGGTAGCCGAATCCATTCCATAATATTCATAGGTCAAATATATTTGTGATATGAGATGCAGGTCCAGAGATTCTGTCCCGTGAGTAGAGTCCACCCCATCTTTGCTGCGAGAGCCTATGAAAATAAGGGTAGATCTTTTAAACCCCATCCCCCCCATTTCTTGGGCAGTGCTATCTTGATCCAGCCCACCCATGCAAAGATCCTCTTATCCTGATTTCCATTCCATAAGTATCTGTTGCATATTTGTTGTAGTCTGGTCAATATGCTTCGCGGGATCCAAGCGAGAGCCATCCAGTAGACGAGCATGGCCTCAAGGACATATTTTATCAATACAAGTTTGCCAGCTCTGGATAGATATCGGTGGCTCCAATTGTTTAGCCTCTTCTCCAATTTTGATACAAGCCATGTATAGTCAGCAATCTTTTGGCTAATAGGCTTGATCCAGAATCCCAGGTATTTTAGACCTCGATCTAGAGGATTAATGCGATAAGGAAACAGACGGTGGGCAAATTGGGATTCATGAATAGAGGTATGGGTGAAAGTGATGGTGGATTTTGAGTTGTTTTCTAACATTCTAGTAGCTGATGAGAAGAGGGTGAGGATCTTAGAAAAAGTATGGGAGTCCTTGATACTACCATCAAGAAAGATAATGACATCATCCAAAAATAGAATATGGGTGAGAAAGTAGTCATCCGATATCTTGAGGCTGTAAATATCACTGTCTCTCTTGGCAGATGCAATCAAACAACTGAGTCCATCCATGAAAATCAAGAAAAGTAGGGGTGATAGAGGACAACCCTATCTGAGTCCCCTTTCTGAATGGAAAAAATGAGATGCAGATCCGTTTATGAGAACACTAAAAGTGGGGGTGGTGATGCAAGCAATGATTCAAGTAATGAAATTGTGACGAAAACCCAGATGAATGAGGAGCATCTTAATGAAAAGCCAATTGACATGATCAAAAGCCTTTTCCAAGTCAATTTTAAGGGTGATGGCCTTAAGGTGTCTGGTCCAGATTGAATGAATGGCTTCCTGGGTAAAGCCAATAGCTTCATGAATCTGGCGGTGTTCAAGAAATGCAAATTGTTGGGGGGCAATATGGTGAGATAGGATAGGGCGGAGACGATTTCTTATGATGTTATAGAGACAATTGTAGAGGGAAATGGGTCTGTAATCATTGAAGGAGGATGGGGAGTCCGATTTAGGTATAAGAGCGATAAAAGTCGAGTTGATGGCATTATACAAGGTCTGGGGAGTCCGATTTAGGTATAAGAGCGATAAAAGTCGAGTTGATGGCATTATACAAGGTCCCGGATATGCAACATTCCTCCACAACCCTAAGCAAGTCCTGAATGAGCAAATCTTAGAGAGAAATGTAGAATTCAATGGGCCAACCATTTGGACCCTGGGTTTTATCCTTTTTGAACCATTTCAATGTGCCCTCTAGCTCCCTAGGAGTCACAGGATCAAATAATGCCTTAGATTCTTCCCTATTTACAAATCTGGGGAAGTATCCAGCAATCTGTATGATATATGCAGTAGTCGAGCCAGGGGGGTCTTTATAGAGGTTCCTGAAGTGAGAGTATCTCAGGTGAGAGAGCTTTCTAAAAGTATCAGCCTCTCCTCCCTCTGGAATCGGCATGCTCCAGATAGTGTTTGTGACCTTTCTGCCTTTTGCAAAATTGTGAAAAAACCTAGTGTTCTCATCCGCTGCTTTTAACCAAATGGCTCTACTTAGGAGGAAAAGTGATTCCTCTCTATCTTTTAGTATCTGAGACTTCTGACTTTCAAGCTCTACCAAGTGTGATTTTTGTTCAGCTGTAGCAAACCCCAAACCTTACTCATCCAGTAGGGAGTAAAGTTCCGATTCAATGTGCAAAAGGGTCAAATTATCCCTCTGATATTTATCTTTGACCCATTTGATGGATAGGTGCTTGAGCTGGGATAGATTGGTGTAGAAACCTTTTGCAAGTGAGTCTGATCTATCAATCGGATTCGCAGCCTAATAATCTGATACCATCCAAATGTAAGATGGGTCCTGAAGCCATACATGATTGAACTTGTAAGGATCTTTGTGCTTTTGAGTAGGTCCTGCGGCTAGGTATATAGGGGAGTGATCCGATATGCCCCCATCACCCACCCATTTTTTATAGTGGTGCAACTATTGAATTAGGGTCTCTTTCATGATAAATCTATCCAGTCTGCGAGCTAGGGTAGCCTCACCCACCCTTCCATTATGCCAAGTGGGGAGGGGTTTATTCATAGGGACATCGATCATATTGTGTCTAGCTAGGAGATCAGTCATGTAGCCCGTGATCAAGTCCACCTGTGCCATAGATCCCCAAGATTCACCATACCCTAGGGAGAAATTTAAATCTCCTCCAATAATGATGTGCTCAGCAGAGAAAATAGAGATACCAATCAGATATTGCCAAAAATGCTCCCTTTGTTGAGATGGACCATATATGTTGATGACTCGAAGGCTATACCCGAGATCCGCCAAAAAGAGATCTATTCCCATGAAACCCCGACCTCCCCAGGAGGCTTGTAATCTGATGGATATGGGTTGTATCCAATCGCTAGGCCACCTCATCGCCCAGTAGAATCAAGAGCCGAGAAATTCCAACCTGGACATATGGAGGATAATGTATCGGAAATAAGATTGGTTGGGCCTAGGGTTTCTTGCAGTAGTATAATATCGATAGGAACAATCTCAAAAAGTCTACACAGGGCTAGTTTCTTGGAGGCACTAGCCATGCCCCTGCAGTTAAAAGAGAGGCATTTCATGGGGGAATGCTAGTAGGGGTGTTCACTATTCTCAGAACCCCATCAAGAGTATATTGATGGCTAGAGGTGACTTCAGCTCCAGTGCATTGGATGGCTTTAGATAGACCTGATTTTCTTCCCCGAACTGACATGGGGGTAGTATCGGGAATGGAAACACCCAAACCGACAAAGATTAATTGGGATTCCTTGGTAATAGTGCGGGGGCGTAAGTTATAGTGATGAGCCTATGAACCCAGAGATGAAGATGATGAAATGGAAGGTGAGGATAGAGAGTGCAATGGCAAGTGAAGATGATATAGTGCAATATGCAACAGAGATGGAGGGCACATGCATGGATGAGCAAAGAGAAAAACAAGTGGAGGGGGGAGAAAGAGAAGTACCTGAACCAATGGTGACTGCTGCAACTTCCCGAGCTCTGGTGACCGGCAGCGAACGAGTGTTGCGGGCGGCAACCGCTGCCTATTCATACATGTGAGCCGAGGGAGATAGACCTGATGCAGGAGGTCATTGAGTAGCTGGAGATACGGTCCTGGAGGGTATAGTAGATGTAATGGGGGTGTCCTCTGATTTCTTGTTGAGGTGGTAGTCCCTGAAAAGGTGCCCCTGTTGCCATTATGATTCATATGTTGTACTTGATGGCAACCCACTCATCTCAAATGATAAATTATAGTGCAACAAAGTTCACGCACTTTCATGCAGAGAAAAGTTCATGCACTTTCATGCAGAGAAAATTTCACGCACTTTCGTGCAGAGAAAAGTTCCTTTCATAAAGAGAAAAGTTCACGCACTTTCATGCAAAGAAAATTTCACACACTTTGATCCAGTGAAAAGCGCACACACATGGGAAATCTTATGGTTGGTTCATGGTATTAGTCTGACAATTTTTGATCCTATGGTTTTGGTTCATGGTATTTAGTCCTTGGTATTTGAACCTATGGTTTTGGACCATGGTATCTCGTCATAAGTGTTGATCCCAAGTATTGGGTCCATGGTATTGAATTGTTATGGTTTTTGGTCCGTGGTATTGTGAAAGGCCGAAGGCTATAAAAGAGGAAGGAGATCATTTGGCAAGGCATCCTCTAAATTATTGAATATCTGATAAAGTGCTAGATCTGGAATACTATGATTGGGTTATGGTGCAGATCTGGATCTGAATGAAGAAAGAACCTGAGCGTAAGGAGAAGGATAAGTTCTATTGATGGGTCAAAATCTTAAGGCTGGAATAGTGGTATCTCTATATGATTTTGATATGTGATATGTGGCATGCTTGATCTATAAATTTGATAATCCGGGTTAACTAATATCTGAATGTTTGAAAAAATGAATTTATAGATCTATACACAGGTCGGTATTGACACAGAAGCATATGCATGCATGTTTCTAAATAGTGAAGTAGTGTACATCTCTTGATTTCTATTCTAGCTGCTTTTGTTTATTGCTACAATGTTCTGGGTTTAGAAGTGGGGTGTGACTACTGTTATTATGATCTGGGTACAGTCGTCAGAGAAGTGTTTATTTTGATTCAGTTTTGATTGGTGACAAGGTGATTGGTTGATGCAGAAATTCTTGATGTTATTTGTGGATCCAGTTTGAAAATTTATGAAACGTGGTCCCTAGAAGGAAGAGAAGGTTGTAGTCTTCTGCCGGTAGTAGCCTGCATACTAGTACAAAAACTAAGGGGGTTGTAGCTCCCTTCCAGGAGAAGCTGGAAAATGAGAGAGGGTTGTAGCTCTCTGCAGATAGCAGCCTGCGTACTAGTAAAGGATTGCCCCAGTACAAAGTCATTGTAAAAAGAAGTTTTTAATTGAAAAGATAGAGACGTATTGCAGTAGGTGGTTTTCATCCACATTGGGTTTCCACCTTATATCTTGTGTTCTTGTGTGTGATTGTCTTCTGCTCTATTTTTCTGTTCCCGGTTACTGTTTATATGATCCTGATGCACAGATTAATGTTCAACATCTGTAGAATATTTTAAATTATAAGTTTGTATGGTATATGCGGGTTTCCTTATCTATAGTTGCATATATACGCGGTTTTCTCTAACTGAAGTAGTGTATATTTTCTGGGTTTGAAAAAGAAAATAATTGACCAGATAATACTGATTCACCCCCCCTCTCAGTACTATTTCCAACAATTGGTATTAGAGTGGGTCCTTCAGAAGAAGCTTGATCGCTTGAAGGAAGATCTATCATCATGAACAACTACGAGAGAGAAGCATCAATTAGGCGACCAATTTTTGATGGGACCAACTTCGTCTATTGGAAGGTAAGAGTTACAGCCTATCTTCAATCTCTTGGTATAGAAGTCTAGGATATCATCGATACAGGGTACACTTTTCCATCAGCAACTCCTACAGATCCAGCTGAGAAGAAGCAGTTTGAAACTAATGCAAAGGCTGTCAATACTCTATTAGGATGTCTATCTCAATTAGAATTCGTCAAGGTTATGGCAGTATAAAACCACTAAAGAAATATGGGACAAGATCGTTCTGAGCTATGAAGGAGATGAACAGGTAAAAAGAGCAAAACTTCAAACCCTCAGAATTCAATATGAAAATCTCAGAATGTACAATTATGAAAGTGTGGCTAACTATTTCCTACACATAGATGAGATTGTTAATTGTATGAAAAATTGGGGTGAATAAATAAAAGAGGCTATTGTGGTTGAAAAGGTTCTGAGATCTTTGTCTTCTAAGTTTGAATCAAAAGTTTCTACAATAGAAGAAAAGGAGAATCCATAGAAAATTACCATGTCACAACTACACAGAATTCTAACCGCTTATGAAATGAGGAAAGGGGGATCATCAGACATAAGAGAAGCCACATTCAAGGCCTCAGGAAAAGGGAATTCTTATGACTCAGGACATATGTCAAAAGAAGAGGAAGAATCAAATTTTGTCAAGAACCTTTAACGGGATGCTGGAAGATTTAGAGGTAAGTTACCTTTCAAATGTTTTTCTTGTGGAAGAGTCGGTCACTATGTTGCCAAGTGTCCTCATAAAGGTAAGGAATCTATTAGATGGAACAAGAAACATAATGTAAATAAGAAAAGCTATTACACTCACGAAGAGAGTGATGGATTTTCAAATAGTGATGAAGATGAACAAGGTAATAATTATAGACCTTTAATGGCTTTTGAAGATGATGATTTCATGAATGCTATAGATGAAGAAGGTCTTTATGAAGCGATTTCTAAACTAAAAATTTGTTTAGAGGAGAAAAATATGATTATTAATACTCTCCAATTCCAATTGGATGAAAGTGAAAAACATCATGAAAAGTTAGAATGTGAAATAGTGGGACTTAGAAAAGAGATTGAGAAAACTAAAGCTCTTAATCTTAGATTTGTTAAAGGATATGAAACGTTAGATGAGTTTATCAAAGTATAGCATTATCCACTAATCAAGACAGGTCTGGTATATAATGAAGAAGCATCTCAAGCACAGAAGCCATCCACCTCCAAAAGTTATATTGATGCAGCAAGGAGACGTGAACAAATTGACAATCAACGACAAAGGCACAATGCTGCTCACCAGGTAAATCAGGGACATTATTCTTCAAGAATGAATAGAGATCACCAAGTAAATCAGGGGAAATCTACTTCAAGGATAAACAAAAGCTACAACATACCATAGGTAAATCATTCTCAATTTGCCTCAAGAATGAATATCAATGAAAACTACAATCATTCGGTCCGCAGGGTTGATAATTGCAGGAATTTCTTCAATGGCCAATGTTTCTCTTGTCACAACTTTGGACACAAAGCAGCTCAGTGTGTTGCCTACAAAGCTATCATGACTAGAGAAACTCAAAAATAGAGGAGTATGACTGGATCATGAAAAGGACCTACAATAACTTTTCTGCTCTTGAAAAATGAAATAGAATGTTCTATTTGTAATAATTTTGGTCATGAAGATTCTGAATGCAGGAGTAGGTTTTGGCAGGCAACTCAGAAGGAGCAAACCTCAAATTTCAAAACATGGAGAATGAAAGAACCACAACCAGAAAGATGTGGTATAGCCTTATATGCATAAGGGCAGGAAAATCAATGGTACATTGACAGTGGATGTTCAAAAACATATGACAAGTGATAAAGAAAAACTTCAGTCATATAGTGCCTTGGAGAAGGAGAAGAAGGTCTCATTTGGAAATGACACCCCTGCACTCATAAAAGGTAAAGGTTCTATTATTTTAAAAGAAAAGGTCAAAGCAGGAAATGTTATGTATGTTGATGGGTTAAAGCATAATGTATTGAGTGTCATTCAGATGTGCGATCAAGGAACAGAGCTAATATTTCGATCAAATGGATGTAGTGTTCGTGATCTTGATACAAGAGAAACAGTGATCAAAGGCATAAGAACTACAAATAATTTATACATATTCAAAGAAGGACAACAACAATGCTATCTAAGCAAGAATGATGAACACTGGCTATGGCACTGGAGGTTGGGGCATCTAAGCTTCTCACAGATAAGGAAAGCATGCAAATACGAGGCAGTTCGTGGTCTTCCAGACATCAGAATTCCAGATAATACAATATGCAAATCATGTCAGTTTGGTAAGCAAACCAGAATTGAATTCCCTGAGAAGGAAGGATCAGCTAGCAGGCCACTTGAGCTTGTCCATACTAATGTATGTGGTCCATCTAGGAAAAGGTCACCTCGGAGAGAAGAATACTTTATATTATTCATTGATGACTATTCAAGGATGGTTTGGATAGGACTAATGAAGCACAAAGATGAAGCCTTCAAAAAATTCAAATCCTTCAAAGCTTTGGTTGAAAATGAATCAGATCATAAAATTAAATGCCTCAGGTCTGATAGAGGTGGGGAGTTTACCTCAAATGAATTTTTTGATTTTTGTGAAGAAAATGGAATAAGAAGAGAATTCTCTACAGCCAGGACTCCTCAGCAAAATGGAGTAGTTGAAAGGATGAACAGAACGTTTCAACAAATGGCTCGTGCTATGCTTGATGAGTCTGGAACTCCCGCAACTTTTTGGGGTGAATCTGCATTTGCTATAGTTGTTATTCTCAAAAAAACAAATGTCTGGGTGAACAACACTCAAACCCCTCATGAGCTCTGGTATGGTGAGACTCCTTCGGTAAAATATTTCAATTTTTTTGGAAGCAAATGCTATATCAAAAATACTGATGAACGTCTTGGCAAGTTTGAACCTAGAGCAGATGAAGGCATTCTCCTTGGTTACTCTCCCCACAACAAGCATACAAGTGTTATAATAAAATGCTTCAAAAAATTGTTGAAAGTATTGATGTAGTGGTTGATGAAGAAGAAAAAACTCCTAGGTAGGTAAGATCTGAAGATTTCGAAGATGATCCATCAACATCAAATCAGATTCATGATGAAGAAGAATTCTATGAAGAAGAAACCCATGAGGAGCCTGAAGAACAAATAAGGATAAAAGAAAAGACTCCATCCAGGTACGTTCAAAAGAATCATCCAGAATCTCAAATTTTGGGGCAAAAAGAGGCAGGAATACAAACAAGAAGAACAATTACAGAAGCTTCAATCTATTTGGCATTACTTTCCTCCACTAAACCACAAAATGTAAGAGAGGCATGCAAAGATGAATGTTGGGTCAAGGCAATGGATGAAGAACTTGAGCAGATCGAAAAGAATAATACTTGGGAGTTGGTTCCTAGACCAACAGATAAGAATGTCATAGGGACAAAATGGATCTTCAAAAACAAGTTCAATGAAAATGGGGAAGTGATTAGAAACAAGGCCAGACTTATTTGTAAAGGGTATGCTCAACAAGAAGGAATAGACTTTGAAGAAAATTTTGCTCCCATTGCTAGCCTTGAGGCCATCAGAATGTTCCTTGCTCTCTCTTGATTTCAGAAGTTCAAAGTATTTCAAATGGACGTGAAATCAGCCTTTCTGAATGGAGACATAGAAGAATAAGTGTACATTGAGCAGCCATATGGATTCATCCTTAGTAATGATCCAAATCTTATATGCAGACTAAAGAAGGCTCTCTATGGTCTCAAACAGGCTCCAAGGGCTTGGTACTATCATATGGACAAATACCTTCATCAACAAGGTTTTTCAAAAGGATCAAGAGATAGCAATCTTTATATAAAAATTGAAAATAACAAATTGCTAATACTTGTTGTGTATGTAGATGATATCATCTTTGGCAGCAATGAAGAAGCTATGAGTCAAAACTTTGCCTTGGTGATGCAGAAGGAATTCGAAATGTCTTTGCTTGGAGAACTGACATATTTTCTTGGTTTATAAATCCAACAGAATAAAGGCGATATATTTTATCTCAAACCAAGTATCTCAAGCATATCTTGAAGAAGTATGGCATGGAAGATTCGAAACCAGTATGCGCTCCTATGGTCACAGGATGCAGCCTCAGTGCAAATGATGAATCAGCAACACTGCATCAACCATCCTATAGGTCAATGATTGTAAGTCTACTCTATTTAACAGGTACTCGACCAGACATCATGCATGTAGTACAAATGGTTGGAAGATTTTAGGCAAATCCTAAGGAAACTCATCTTCAGGCAATAAAAAGAATTTTCAAGTATCTTCAAGGAACTCAAAACTATGGCCTATGGTATCATAGAGATGCTGATCTCACTCTTCATGCTTATACAGATGCAGATTGGGCTGGAAGCGTGGATGACAGAAAAAGCACTAGTGGTGGTGCATTCTTTATGGCTTCCAGATTAGTATCTTGGTTCAACAAGAAACAGATTTCTATTGCATTATCTACAGCTGAAGCAGAATATGTGGCTGTTGCATCTTGTTGCACTCAACTCCTTTGGATGATGCAAACCTTGTAGGATTTTCAAATCACTTGTACACCACCTATCTCCATCTTACGTGATAATACAAGTGCAATCAACATTTCAAAGAACCCAGTCATGCATTCAAAGACCAAGCACATACTGATCAAGTATCATTTTCTTCGGGAACAAGTGTTAGAACAAAAGGTTAAATTGGAATATGTTCCCTCCAAGGAACAAGTTGCTGATATTTTCACCAAACCATTGCCCATGGAGACATTTGGATACCTCAAACAAAAGCTGGGGGTTGTTGATGCATCATCTTGCTGTTGAATCTTGTCTATTGTACGCAGGTGGATACACGTACATTTGCCGGTCTATGTGGGTCGAATGGGTCTATCAGAGATTATCTAGCACAGGTTTAGGGGGAGCATATATTCTTCTAATGATGTATTGTTTGCATTATCTTAGAATTCCTTGGTTTGATTTCTCAAGAGTTTTTTGGTGGAGTAGATTAATGTGTGCTGGTCTGAAGGTTGATTTTGCTAATAGTTGTTCTTGTCTCTACGTCATGTACTTCTTTTCATATCAAGGTCATGTAATGGCCTATTTTGGTTTCCCCACTATGCCTCAGATGAATGAGTTTTGTCTATCTTGTGTATTCCCACTTGGATGGGAGATGGATGTATGTATGATTCCTGATGATAGGAAGGTTACTTATAATGTATGGAGTCATGTTCTTTCTTGTAGAACATCTCTTTGCAGACAACATTTCAGCACAGAGCATATACAAAGGGGGAGCTCGTTCAGAGTTTTCAGCAGGTACTTAGGGGGAGTATGGTAGTCTGCCCCTTTTTCCTTAATGTCAAAGGGGGAGAGTGATTGGTTGTTGTTGCCATCAAGTCCAAAGGGGGGGATTTTTTGCATTATGATTCATATGTTGTACTTGATGGCAACCCACACATCTCAGATGATAAATTATAGTGTAACAAAGTTCACACACTTTCATGCAGAGAAAAGTTTGTTTCATACAGAGAAAAGTTCTCGCACTTTCATGCAGAGAAATGTTCACACACTTACATGCAGTGAAAAGCGCATGCACATGGGAAATATTATGGTTGGTTCATGGTATTAGTCTGACAGTTTTTGATCCTATGGTTTTGGTCCGTGGTATTTAGTCCTTGGTATTTGAACCTATGGTTTTGGGCCATGGTATCTC
>APFE030664366.1:18338-47405 GCA_000404065.3 Pinus taeda
GTTGATCCCAAGTATTGGGTCCATGGTATTGAATTGTTATGGTTTTTGGTCCATGGTATTGTGAAAGGCCTAAGGCTATAAAAGAGGAAGGAGATCAGTTGGCAAGGCATCTTCTGAATTATTGAATATATGATAAAGTGCTAGATCTGGAATACTGTGATTGGGTTATGGTGCAGATCTGGATCTGAATGAAGAAGGAACCTAAGCGCAAGGAGAAGGATAAGTTCTATTGATGGGTCAAAATATTAAGGCTGGAATAGTGGTATCTCTATATGATTTTGATCTGTGATATGTGGCGCACGCTTGATCTATAAATCTGATAATCTGGGTTAACTAATATCTAAATGTTTGAAAGAATGAATTTATAGATCTATACGTAGGTCGGTATTGACACAGAAGCGTATGCACGCAGGTTTCTGAATAGTGGAGTAGCGTACATCTCTTGATTTATGTTCTATATGCTTTTGTTTATTTCTATAGTGTTCTGGGTTTAGAAGTGGGGTGTGATTATTGTTGTTATGATCTGGGTACAGTCGTCAGAGAAGTTTTTATTTTGATTCAGTTTTGATTGGTGAAAAGGTGATTGGTTGATGCATAAATTCTTGATGTTGTTTATGGATCCAGTTTTAAAATTTATGAAACGTGGTCCCTAGAAGGAAGAGAAGGTTGTAGTCTTCTGCAGGTAGCAGCCTGTGTACTAGTATCTCAACTAGTACAAGAACTAAGGGGGTTGTAGCTGCCTTCCAAGAGAAGCTGGAAAACGAGAAAGGGTTGTAGCTCTCTGCAGATAGCAGCCTGCGTATTGGTAAAGGACTGCACCAGTACAGAATCATTGTAAAAAGAAGTTTCTAATTGAAAAGATAGAGACATATTGCAGCAGGTGGTTTTCACCCACATTGGGTTTCCACCTTATATCTTGTGTTCTTGTGTGTGATTGTCTTCTGCTCTATTTTTTTGTTCCTAGTTATTGTTTATATGATTCTGATGCATAGATTAATGCTCAACATCTGTAAAATATTTTAAATTATAAGTCTATATGGTATACGCGGGTTTCCTTATCTGTAGTTGCAGATATACGTAGTTTTGTCTAACTGAAGTAGCGTATATGTTCTGGGTTTGAAAAAGAAAATAATTGACCAGATAATACTGATTCACCCCCCTCTCAGTATTATTTCCAACAACCCTACCTTGTGACATCACCGGCATCCGTATGGAACCCCTTCATAATCTAGAATCTGTACCCTGGTGTAGTTCCCCCAATGCAGTGTGATCTTCTCCTCTAGACCCTCGCGGGTATCCAGATGAACAAGAATAAGAGCTAGGGTTTTGTTCCTTGATTCCACGAAGCTCCGATCGTGATCAAGGTATGTCCATAGGGCATTTCCTACACTAATGAAAACCTCCTCACACTAGTACTAGAGAGGGAGTCCTGGCAAACGAACCCATAATGGCCTAGCCCCAATTTGTTCTCACTCGGGATCAAACAGGGGACTCCATCTCTTAAGAAGAACAAGAGCCATCTCAATGTGCCAATATCTGCCAAGCACCAGATCGGTGTAGTTCTCTTTTACAAAATGTAGCACGAACCAGCCTCTGGGAAGTACTTGAACCTCTGGTAATTCTTTGAGAATTCCGCCCCAGATTTCCTTAACCCATAGAGATACGTCCTACCCCGAACGTGAACCACTAGAATAGTGTTGGCCATGATTGCTACTTCCCCTATTGCCGAGGTCTCTCCAAAATGGATTGTGATGTCCCTTGAGGTCGCTTTCACACACTTAGCTTTTATTTTCCATGAACGGGGAGTAGATGGATGGTTCGCTAATGGATCCGGGGAGCCGTCCCGGGGGGTTGGATCTACCAGAGTGAACCCTGACCGCCGGAGTCTCGAAACACCCAGATGGTGTATGGATGGTACCAGATGGTGGAGGGTTTACCACTAGAGATGGTCTTGCAGTCGTCACGGAAAAGACAGAGGAAATGGGCAGATTTGGGTCAAAAGGGGATGACGGAGGCACTATAGTATTCAGTATGTGAAGGGTCCCAGGGGACAGAGGAGGAGCTTCCAGGCCAGAGGTAAACGAGACATAAGTCCCTACTGAAGGTAAACCCAATGGATGCCCCGACAAGGCGACATCAGGCGATGAGCTAGACGGATAGCAGTCTGACGGGAAACCAGGGCCAAAGAAATTAGGGTACCCAAAAATAACACAATCAGGGTAAGGGTCATCGGTATAATCCACCACCTCCGTGTCCAGTGCTACTCCCAATAATCTTGCAGATGAAAACATCCTGATAACGACAAATGGGTCGGGAATGGGAAAATAGGAAATGCTGCTGTCGGCTAGGTACTCCTGCAGTAATGGTAACATGTTGTGGTAAACTAGGGTGAAAACAAAATTTTAGCCGAAACCCTTACGGAGACCTGTAATGCCTTCCTGTTCCTCCATCCCCACCTCCTCCCTATCATTTTGAGCAATGTCTTATTGTCCTAGCAAATTCAGGTTATTTATAGAATCATTAGAAATCCCTTGTAGAAACAAGGTTCTAACGGTTCTTTTATCAAACGTATTCTTTGATGTTTGAATAATATAGAAGAATCTCTCCAAATAATCTTCCAAGGTCTCGTCATCACCCTGTGCAATAGTAAAAATATTTTATTGAATTAAGGCTTCTATGATCCATATCAATATTTTTTTTCTTAATATTAAATATATTGATAGGATGATTTTGTTTTTTCCTTGTATTTTTCAACCTAGCTTTTCTGACTTTCTATTTATTAATAACTTAATTGACTTTCGATTTATTAGTAACTTAATTGATTTTGTGTTCTATGGCTCAAATTAAGAGAAACAATTTCTTCCTTTGAGTTATGATCTATCATTTTTTCTAGTATTTTTTGAGGTAATAGTTTTGGTTATATGAAAAGATTTATTTGTAATAATATTTTGTAGTGTTGTAAAATTAAATAATGATTTTTTTTAGATATTTAATTTATAATAGTGTGTCTTATTTTTTTAGGTTTTTTTGGGAAATGAGTTGTAATGTGTCAATGTTAAAAATATTTTCTATATCATAAAATAATTTTTTCATAATCTAAATTTTAAGACTGAAAATAAATTTTATTTGTCAAAATAATTTCCAGCATAAATCCTTTGTTGAAATCCATTTCAATGCATATTATGGCATATGCTAATATTATGCTTCTCATTTTTGGGATTTATAAAATTTTACTTTCTTATTTCTCATTTGATAGATTGAAGAAGGGGTAAACACCAAAAATATAAATGTAGATTTGGGAGCCTCATTCAAATAGGGGATACTACAATACTATCAATGGAAACATTAAAAATAGGAGACTATAGTTTTATGTATAAACCAAAGTTTTCCCAAAACCGTGAGATTAACTTATAAGTCAAAACATTATCTTTTGTAAATTCAAACTTGATAAGTAAGAAATCCTTCACACATGTTGGAGGCATCTTTATTAATCACTATTTTCCAACCAGTTGAGATCGATTCATGAAGGTTAGCTAATTGAGCCTAAAACCTAATGAATATGAATACCCAACCATTGAATTTAAAATAATAATACCATAGCCACAAACATTGAGACTAGTTGTGAAAAATGCACTAGAGGGTTGATTCATGGTAGTCCCATGGGTTAAAATACTTGTTGAGCTAGCTATTATCCCTCTCAATGCCATTAGAAGGCATGATGAAGACCATAAATTCTCACTTAGTCCCATGGGTTAAAATGCTTATTAAGATACATATTATCCTTGTAAATGCCCTTAGAAAGCACAATGAAAACCATAAGCTCTCAAATAAGTGAATGAGAATTCTAAGAGTCATCATGGTTAAACCTATCCATAACCATCATGTATACAAGAAACATCCCTATAAATATTCACCAATCATCATTTTATATTAATTCATTCCTATATGTATTTAGGAATAATCATTCTATATTAATTTATTAAATATTAATTAAAAAATTGATTTCTAATCATGTTACTTTCATTCATAAATAAAAATTTTCCATTCAAATAAAAAAAGAAATTATATTGGATATACTTATCTTTATATAAAATATTAAATCGAAAAAATAAAAATCTATAATAAATTTATATAAAAATGAGCTCAGCGGCTAACATACACGATAAGAACTATCTACTTCTAAACAAAAATAAAAATTAACATAGTGTAGTCAGCCTATCGTGTCATATGAATGCTATTCATTATAAATAATAAAAATATCCTATGCCCTTCCCGTGCTTACAAACAAGGACCTTAAAAACTATTTATTTATTTATTTTTATTTATATACAGTGACTAATACAACTTTCTTTGATTTTGAAAGGAAAATGCTCCCTTTGAATTCCTGAAAAGAAATGGTATCTTCCTATTAAATAAAATATTGTATTAAATAATCTATCTATATGGGAATTGAATTCATAATAATGCGAGTAAAATATATAAATTGAAAAGAGACTTTGACCTCCTTAACTTGATTCCCGGCTGGAGGTAGCCTATTTCATTAAAAGCTTTTAATATCCAAAGACTTGGATATTTAATCCCTTTTCATTATCTGAACCTTGTCCTTCAATTAAATTAATGGGCTGGTTAATGAAAAGGTATTCTGGTCCACATAATCTTAAGTCTCCTTAAGTTCTTCATCAAAGATGCTTAAAGGAATGCCAAGTTAAATATAGGTATTAACAAATTTTATTTCTTATGATTTTTTAAGAGTTACTTTATAATCATTTTTATTTTTAATAGAGTTATTTTATTTCTTTACAATGTATAATTTTATGTGTTAATTAAATATGAATTAAGATTAGATTATGAAATAAAATTTGATTTATAAAATTATATTTCATTAAGAAAAAGGAAGGAAGATTTTTTTAGGTTGTTTTTGTCTTATATGTTATCATATTTTCATCACTTCAAAGTTCTCATCTATACAAATTTCTTTTATTTAATGCAATACACTGATCATATTACCAGTATCCATGTTTAAAACCAATTTAAATTTTTTTCCACAACTATAATTTAATGAACCATTTTTCTTAAAGTTATTTTTATTTTATAAAGTCATAAACCACTTTTATGCAGTTATCCTCTTGAATTTATCCAAAAACCAAAATAAATAAAAGAAAATGAAAGACCTAAAGGTGGTGATTACAATTGATTTGGTCCAATAATGATTTTATTATCACGACCCTACTGAAGATAGCCCGTATTTTGCTTATACATTTAAGAGGTTTCCATATGCCCCATTGAATATAATAAAGAGTTTTTGTGGAAAGAAGCGAATCCATACGCTTGGAAAAAACAAGAGCCCTTCCAAGGAGGAGGAAGAGAAGACCATTCACTCCAAGGAATTCTCCATGGGTGTTGTAATTTATTCTTTCTTTTAGAATGTTAATTTTTTTAAATTTTCAATATGGCTTTTTGTTCATGAGTTTTTTTATTTTTTCCTTTGCAACACCACTATGCGGACCCACTAGAAGGGGCTTCATGCCAAGTCGTCTCAATTGTCAAGGTCTGACACTAATGGACCTATGGAGAATTGAACACATACCTCATAACAGAGGGCCAATGAATTCACAACGGGGGTTTCAACCAAATGGGCTACCCATCAAGGGTTTTTGTTCATGGATTTATACTTTTCTCATGAAGCATATAAATATGAGTTGGAGCACTAAAATGTTTTTTTGGGTAAAAAATTTACAAATGTTATTATTACCCATTTATTTTTGTTCGATATGTTGATATCTTTTGAATGGTGCAAAGATCACCTAAATAAGACTTTTTATGATGAATTCATGCTTCACACAAGTTAACTTATTTCTTTCATCACAATGTTATAAAGTGAATGACACATTATCTACCATTATTCACACTTGTGGAACTAGTCACATGTGGATTTTCAATAAGATTCTAGAGGGTCCAAAATTCTAAACCTAATCAAAGTTGAGGTATGTAATAAGTCTAACCCTGATCTTATACAACTATGGTGACATGTTAAATATGGGGATGTTAATAAAGAAAGGGGTTCCATTCTTGTTATATTAATCTAATGCTCAATATTTTAATAATGAAAAGGAGTAAGATTTTATGAATTAATCAGAAGAATTATAAGGCACTATACAAACCATGTAGGCCACAATGTTTATGGAAACTCCATACTTAGTTGATATTTCCTTTTATTTTCATCTTATACCTGGGAAGAAAAAATGAAGGCATATTTCTCACCTTTTGGTTAGGTTTTTTCATTTTATGTTTCCCATGGTCAACTCATTTTTCATTGTGTGGGTGGTATGGTATCCATATTTTTATATCATATTATTTCCTTCTTAGCTTATTTTAGTAATTTGAGCACTATGATATGACCCCCAAAGGGGCATATATGGGATTTAATGTATATGTAATGCGGGTTGAATTAGTAAATGAACAATATGTGCTATGAGTGAGAATATCTATCTATCTATCTATCTATAGGGAATAAGAAGAGGAGACATATTGTCTCTTAATATATGCTCATGTAATGCTATTTTGTTGGAGCTTCTTGATGTGAGTTGAGGTTTTCATTGATTTTCCTAGCTAGGGTTTTGGAGAGCTAAAATATTGTACTAGCCTTCTGATAAAGCTATTACATGTATATAAAGTGCATTTTTATGCATATTCATGAAGTTTCTAGCAATCCATTACTTGTGTAACTACAAACTTGATTTTCTACCATCAATTTCTTTCTGATTTTGTAATTTACAGGACTTCTATGTCTTATTGATTTGAATAGCTTGAGGTTGAATTGGTTAAGTGATTTAACATTAACATTGAAGAAGAGTGGATCTGCTACAATATTTACAACTATCATAAACTATTCTTATATATGTTATAATCATGATAATATTACAATGGAGGGTTGAAACTTATGGAAACACCAGGGTATCTTATCTCTTGATTTGACTTGCAAATTGGGGTTGTTAAGAGTTGAAATATTGTTTTTTATTGTCATTATTTTATTTATATTTCATATCAACCTTAAGTCTAGAAAATTCATAGGGTTAAGATCTGTAAAATATCTAGTGAAGATATGGAATTTATGATTTGCATTAAAATCCTTAAATTTCTAGAAATTTCTATGATTTCATTCATCAAACAAGATATTCTTCACTTATAATTTAAAATAAAAATCCTTGTAAGGGTGCCAAGTGTTAGAAAATTTTCAAATATGAACGATTCAACAACCCCAAGTGATAAAATTCACTATCCTAATCTATCCAAGAGAGGTGAATGTAAGCATACTCATCCTAATATCACATCAAATGTGCCCCCAAAATTTTGCTCATAACCTATAACTGCTATTTATCCAAGGGTACATCTCTATGCATTTATTTCAAGCCTTAGGATCCATATTAAAATAGAAAAATTGATGAATGGCTACTTTAGAGAATAAAAAATGAGATATGCATTTTTGAGCATCACTATTTGGTAAACGACCATTTTCCCCAAGGAAAGCCTTTTGGGGAAATAATTGGGTACTTCTTCATGTTTTGTAGATGGTACATATTAGAAATCCGTTTGTGTTGAAAGTGTGTGGCTCATTTTCTACTTATTATTGTTGATTAAAACATTGAGTATGGAATGTAATAAAGGGAAACCAAACTAGGGGATCAACCCCAAACCCTTCTATATGAATCTCCAAGCACTCAAACACTCAAGCTAGCCCATCGAGTTAATAAATGACCATTTGTTATGTTTAATATATTATATATTTAAGTAAATATAAACCTTTTATTTTGTAAGGGTAAGTGGTTGGACTATACACTGGTTTCAAACAAGTGACATCATACAAGGAGTGCGTTAATAATGTATTAATTCACTAATTGTTCTATGCCCCATGAGGATTAAAACTATTATCTTATTTATTTTATCATATTAAAAAAATTATATAACTTTTGATAGAATATGTAAGAGTATTTGTTAAACCATGATTTTTATGAAGAGGACCTTCTTGATTTACTATGCCACCAACAATATAACAAATATAAGGAAATTTAAATAAATGAAAGTGTTGTTTAATTCAATGATATAGGCATAAACCTTGTTTTATTTATTGCATTGAGAGATTTTCTACAACCCAGTATAGGGAGATGTGTAGGTGTAATGTAATGTAAGTATGCTAACACTTTTTAAATATTGAGAAAATTATATATAAAAAAATGTAGGATTCACATGTTTTAATTAATATTCAAATTAACACATATATAAATGTAAAACATAAATGAAAAATGCAAAATGTAAATTGTAAATTGTAAAATGTAAAATGTAATATAAAATTGGTCTATGTATAATGTAAAGTTCACATACTATTGTTCCTTTACCAAATTATTTCTTTATATATTAATTTTTTTTGTGAGGCAGGAAATCGGTAATGAGAACCATAAAATTATAGCTTCCACCCACAATCACATCATTTTGCTACTTGAAAACCTCCTGGCCCAACATAATAGCCCGCAAACCATACCAGACAAGGTAAGCGAGAGTTACCTCTGACAGGCTCACCCATGAGGTTTGAACTAGTGACCTTTACAAATAAGTGCCTTAATAGAACACTCAATCACCAACAAGCCCTTTCCCCATGGGTTATTTCTTTATATATTATTATTGGTCTAATAATCAATAATATTTATTATTATTATTCCAATATAATATAATAATAATCATCATTGTTATAAGTATTGTTATATTAGACCTCACATATATTATTTATTACACAGAGTGACAATTCTCAATAATATGGAGAGAGAGAGAGAGAGAGAGAGAGAGAGAGAGAATGATGGGGGGGAGAGAGAGGGAGGTTTGAGAGAGAGGAGGCTAGATAGGTATGGAGTTGGATGGGGGAGAGAGGGAGGGAAAAGCAAAGACATAGAGAAATAGAGGTGGAGAGAGAGGGGGTGATAAGGAAGAGATACAAAGAGAGTGAGGGAGAGATGAGAGGAGGAGGGATGATAGAGAGAAGGATAAGAGAGAGAGAGAGGGAGAGAAGGAAAAGAGAGAGAGGGAGACATAGGGATGGGAAGGAGAGAGGGAGGAAGATAGAAAGAGAGAGAGAGAGAGAGAGAGAGAGAGAGAGAGAGAGAGAGAGAGATTCAGAAGCCTTTCTATAGAAATAAATGTTCAGACCTCATCGATCGATAGCTATAGCCGAGAGAGAGAGAGAGAGAGATTCAAAAGCCTTTCTATAGAAATAAATGTTCATACCTCATCGATCGATAGCTATAGCCGAGAGAGAGAGAGAGAGAGAGAGAAGTTTCAGAAGCCTTTCTATAGAAATAAATGTTCAGACCTCATCAATCGATAGCTATAGCCGAGTGAATCTTGAGGGAAGATAGAAAAAAGAAGAGAGGGATGGAGAGAGAGAAGGAGGGAAGAACAAATACATAGAGAGATAGAGGTGGAGAAAGGGAGGGAGTGACAAAGAGATATGGAGTGAGAGTGAGGTTCAGAGGAGAGAAGGAGAGGACAAAGGTAGAGGGGGAGAGAGAGAGAGAGAGAGAGAGAGAGGGAAGGGGAAGAGAGATAGGGATATGAAAATATGGAGGGGAAGAGAGGGAAAGAGAGAGGAGGGAGGTGGGAGAGAAAGGAAGAGAGAGAGGACTTGAAAGAGAGAAGGAGAGAGGGAGGAAGAGAGATATGGAGTTTAGAGGGGAAGGGAGAGGGATGAAATAAGAAAGAAATAGAGATATAAAGGTGGTGAGAAATAGTACAAATCTTGGTACTACTAGCCCTTTCAGCAACAATCTGTAGAGCGTGGACTGAGGTCTCACAGGAAGTAGTATGGGAGGGTGCTAGAACCAGGTTTCCACACCCTAGATATGTTTGATGATTTTTGGTGGTCTGCGGTTTGACATTGTATGTATGTCACTACGCACACTTATCAGTACCTCACAGCCTGTGATGCTGCCTTCGCACAACCCTAATCAGGGTTGAATTCATGTTGTTACCCAATCCCTTACTATTAGCTCGATATTAGTTGATCACTTAGCTTATCTGCCTGTGTTTAGTTATGCTTAACAATGTTTTATTCATACAAGTGCACATGATAATTAAAACAGCATAATTGCAAAAGATATATAATAACTCAAAACAGATACACAAGATTTGGAATTAAACTTCTTTTTATTATTCTTCTTCCTTGGTTACAAACTCGACTATGCCCTATGCATTCAGCTACAGGGGTTTGCGCACTCAGCTGCGGACTCTACTAGGCCTCTGCACACCCAACTGCAGAGGACCTTCCTACCACTATGACCCAAGATGCTTAAACTTTTCTTCTATGATTTTTATATCTCATTCTAACCATTAGATTCTATCTTCCTCTCCCCATTGATTCCCCTTTTAAAACTTAGAGTGAGGCTCTATTATACGATCCCATGGTCTGCAGACCATGGGTAAGTCGACACTACATTCAAAACTTAGGGCGGACAACCCTATGACTCTAACATACAATTTGTGCTCCACGCCCGCAATTCGCGGAGTCTTTATAACAATGTTACTCAAAACTTGGGCTTTGAGCCCCAAAACATCTTGTAGGGGGATTCCATGCCCAACAATCCAGAAGGGGGGGTGTAAGAGAGAGAGAGAGAGAGAGAGAGAGAGAGAGAGAGAGAGAGAGACGCACAAAGACAAATAAATATATTATATAGTATTACATCATATTGAAGATTATTAACCATCAAGGAAGAGGAAGTAAGGCTTTTACAAAAGATAAAAGAAGTTGGATTTAGAAAGCCATGAATATTTTGGTTTTTCACTAAAATAGATGCATTGATTTCAATGTAGTTATTGGTTTCTAATATTATTTGATTTCTTGTACTAGATGCATTGATTTAAATGTATATGTTGATTTCTAATCCTATTTGATTTCTTGCACTAGATGCATTGATTTTCGTGTAAGCACAAAAAAAATTATTAACATCGTGCATTGATTTCTATGTTATATTAATTCAACCATAAATAAAATAATTGACTTTTCATCGTAAATAAAATATTCACTTACCTGAAATGTTTGCTTCTTGAAATTGTAAACTATATGTAATTGATTGCATTCTTATTATTTCCATTTTTCATCATTCAACGTTGTTAGTCACATTGCACTCAAACTAGGTAATAGAAAACAAATACTATTGAAACTTACTTTAGCTTTAACACTCAATAAGTTAGTCACATTGCACTCAAACTAGGCAATAGAAAACAAATACTATTGAAACTTACTTTAGCTTTAACACTCAATAAGTCACAATGATTGACATTAGAAAAAGATACTATTAATATTGGACTGAGAGAGAATATGTATGGCATTTACTACAATAGCTTGAGTTAAAGATTTGAATGGTCTACAATTTCAACTTCCCTTTTCATACGATCGATATGAAAACATGGAAAAGCTAACAAGTGTGAAAATAAGAACAATAGAAGAAAAAAGTTTGATATTGATCATGATGAAGACTATTTATAACTAAATACATTCTTATTATTCACATTTTCTAACATTCAATACTGTTACATTGTCACATCGCATTCATAATTTTTATTTCATCATTTTTCATTGTTAATCGTTCAAGTATTAACAATCCCTATCATCTCAACAAACTGAGGTAACTGAGAAAATTTAAAATTAAAAAGAAAATATTATTCTTAGACATATTTAGCATATTTATGATGACTAGAATAATTAGATGTTCAACAAATTTTGTGTAACGGTGCACAATTGAAACTAGCCTAGATCCATCTTAAGCTCAGATCTATCAAGCACCAAGAGGGACCAAATCTCTTGAGGTACAAACCTTTCCTCAAATTTTCCATTTAAAAAATATGTTTGCACCTAGAGAGATTTGATCCCTCTCGGTGCTTCTTAGATCCAGGGTTAAGATGGATCTAGGTTGGTCATAACTAAATTACTATCTCCTTATACCTTACTTTCATGGATAATACTAAACATCAATTCCTACTCAATATACTTGTGTGGCATGGTATATAACATTCTATTCATCATTGAATGCATATTAGTTTGTTTGTTGATGAAAAAAAAATTGCATATTTTCCATAGTTTGACATTAGGCATTTGATTTTGTCATTTTCCTCAAATATTTAAATCTATTTATTTATTTTACTACTAGTTGATTAAATTGGAGTCCTATTGCAAAGTTGTGAAGCCGATGAAGGCCTTATGGGATTATGACAATTATTGTTATGCCTCCATCCATGATTAAAAATTATCGAAGCTAATCCATCACAAGGATTTCATGTATAATGGTGATGATAAATTTAAGATTATGTGAATGATGGAACAATTATGGCATGGACAACAAGCTTATGAGAGATTCAAGAAACCTCACTAGATTCAATCTAATGATTATGGTACTTTCATTGAATGGAAATAACATGAAGTCCCCCAACTTTAAGCAATCATAAATAGATTTGGGAGAAAGAAAACATAAACGAAATCCCCTCAACAATCATGATTGACTAACAATTTCTAGAAATGTTAATATCTTTAGTTTATGGTTGTTATAGGTCTATTTGGGCACATCACTCCCAATGATTAGATCAGTACAAATAGGACTCATAAAACCCTAATTCAGTTGCTACATGCCATAGACAAGTCATCACATTGAATGTTTTCATCCATGAAAGTTTCCTAGCTTGAAACCGTGCTGAAATGCCTCCTTGGGACACCAGCGCAACCTTTGTCAAAGGTAACTATGCTGCAGATTAGGTAGGCCCATTTAGACCTGCACTGTAGTGCACTTAGGCCCACTTAAACCTACACTGGGTGAGAATGAGCGAAATTGACATAGGGTTCTTGGAATATTCCTTGATTCTAGAGCATTCTAGAAGGATGCCCAACTCTTATCTCATCCTATGAGCTCATTTTTGGATAGGATATGGGTCATTCAACCCTTTATCCTCTCATCCCTTTCTCCATGGAAACTAACTCCAATTATGGAAAACCATCCAATGCTCAATTTATGACAAAACCACTTGCATTTCCCTATGAATTGACCACTCATCATAGTGATCAAGGGCTGGAACTTGAAGATTGTAGAGAAATATTGTTGGTTTGAGACTTGAAATCATTGTCAAGTAATGTTATGTTGCTGGATCGATGTGCTATTGGTGTGATGAGGGTTTGGACTAAGCTGGATGAGTGACATAGGATCGAACTACATTAGTTGTAACTCCTCCTTCTATCAATCAATAAAGTTGTTTGTTCCTATTCCCATATTCTTGTCTCTATCTATGATGAATATATGTTCAAATGTTGTCGACTCCATTTTTTTATAGTAGATAGATCATAAGCTTTGATTGTTGTCATCTTTTGTTTATGTTGGCAAGTACCAATTAAGTGATTTCAGTTTGAGTGGAAGCGATGGGAGCAACTCAAAGTAGATCAAAGGAAGTGAAGGATCACAAGTAGGTTCCTTTATCTTATCTATCTATTGTAGGAAAATGTTAAACCTCTTTTGTTCTATTTTTCTAAGTGTAAATACCCGCTTAAGTAAGATGTACTTATCCATATGTATAAATTCCATATAACAAATTGGCGACTCTGCTGGGGAACGACCATCATTCCTTGTAGTTTACCCTTATCATATTACATCCTAGTAGACTTTGCTTGATTTCATTAATCTCTTTTCAGTCATATTGAAGTTTTTTTGGTAAAAAAGTGTGCCTAAATGTCTCTTGATTGTGCTCTTTGGGACCAATTTAGTGTTGGTCATGACACAGTGCGCTGCAGAGTAGCCTTAGCTTAGGGACAGTGCTCTGAAATGCACTGTCTCCCACTCAAGGCTACATTGATCCCTCTCAGGACAAAAAACCCTTCTCTTGCTTGATTTGTTTTTCCAAATTTGCTTCTGATTTTGTTTGCTGAAAGATCAATGTTTTCTATGATTCTGAAATTAGTTTGCATTTCCCCTGCTAGCCCTACTTTCACCTTGATTGTTTAGTGTTTCTTAAGATATTTATTTATCATATCAATTCATTGCCAAATTTAACTTACGTCGATTAGTATTTTTTGAAAAAGGAGCATCGTAAAGCCTTCACTTCTTTGAAAAAGAAACTGTCGTAAAGTATTCGTTTCTTGTGAAAAGCATTGACTGATTGTTTGTGCACTTAGTTTCTTTATGTTCTTCTAAACATTAAAGGAATGAAAATAAAAACATGCATAGTGCATTCAGAAGTTTGTGTGTGCTTGTAGGAATGGTATAGGGAAAGTTTCATTAGATGTGCTCTATGCTCTTTGTTTAAGATTTTGATTGCTCTATCCCTTTTAGTTAGAATTTTCATTGTTTGAATCAAATGAAAAGAATGTTTCTCATCTTAGTTGCATTCTAGGAGTTTTAGAAACATCACGCGGTGAACCTAAAAGGAAAATGTTTACACAAGATCAACTAAAATTTATCTCAATTAAACTAATGGAGCATTGTAACTTAACGCATAACATTTAGAGGTCTAGGCTAGAGATGTGTTCTGGAGTCGTTAAACAGAGCAGCTACCGCTAATGGTCTACAATACATTCCGAGTGTGAAACCACATTCCATGTATGTGAGTATATTTTAGCTCGTCCACGTACTTTCGGGTACATAGGGTGGTGTTATAGTATGAAAAGTATAAAAGAATTCTCTAACTATGTGGTTTCGCATTAGACAACACTAACACGGAGTGGACCTCCATGTACTTTCAGGTACATTTGGTAGAACTACATTAAGTTTCTATCCATCCATAGGTAACAGAGTCGGCTGCCTTGTATACTGTGATACACCGAAAACAACATTTGGGGAGATTCCCTGCACATATGTTAAGTCCTTGGTTTACTGAGGCAGTATATTGCAGTTCAAAGTTACTTGGTAATCCTTTTGCTTAGATTTATCCCTCTTTTGTTTTGTTATGTTATTTTTATTAAAATAAAATTAATTAACCGTGGATAACATCCTCCACATCACTCCTTAGTTGATCTTAAGTTGAGACATATGGAAACAACTTCAGAGTCCACCGATTAAGGAATTCCTTTTGATGGGAATCCTAGTCCTTTTCCTCCTTTCGGAAATATTAGTGCTCCTTATATGGCTACATTGTCCCTTCCAGGACTTACCATCGGATTGCCAGTATGGTTTTTCTCATCCTCCTTGGCCCTACAACTAAATATTCCTACAACTGGACAAAATCAACCTCTAGTTGATCCTAAAGTTGACCCTCTACCTTCTTCATCAGTTGTTTCTTCCTCCCCTTCTTCCTCTTCACTTGGTGAAAGTATTGACACTAGTAACCAGGTGGATAAGAAGAAGAAGGGAAGAGGAAAAAGAAGAAGAAGAAGAAAATTCAATGTGGGGGGGGACCCGGTAAACCATTTCTTCAAATGCAACTTTTGAAGAAACCATCTAATAAGCCTCACAAACTTCAATATCCTTGCAAACTTTGTACTGGAGACCATCTTCTTCAAAATTGTTTTGGTATTCCTCAGATCTTAGAAGAATGGTATTCTTGTTCACATCATCCTATGTCATCAACTTCTGGAGGTCATGATGGTGACACACCATCAACTAGTGGTAGTAAAGTTGATGGAAAGAAGGGCAAAGTTAAGTTTCCTTGTAGGTTATGTGAAGGGAATCACACCATTCACCTTTGTCCCCATTTGGATGAAGCCCAAAAAGTGTTAGATAACCGTCCTACTTCTCTGCAGCGACTTCCATCTGGTTACAAGAGAATCTCCCTCAATCCTTCACTAGTTGATGAAGTGACTGACCCAAATCAACCGTTGGTAAAACCCATTCTCTCTGAATGTGAATCCCATGAGTCTATACATGACCAATCACAGGTTGAGGAAATAGTTGACTTGATTTCACTTTTAGTTAATCGTACTTTTCCTGTAGAGAGTGAGTATGATACCACTCAGGTTCTTTTTGTTTCTTCAGATTCCAATGATCTTGGAGGCAAGTCTCTTGTTCCATCAAGACAGGAGGAAAATCCTCTTGTTCTCATAACTCAAGGGGGTAATTCTCCCGTTCTTATGGTAACCCCTCCAAGTAGTCTGGTCACTTCCTTTGATTGGAATCAACTAACACGATGTCGTCTTCCTTCTTATGTGCCTTTCCATATCATAGTACAAGTTTATAATATGATTGTATGTGGCACTATTATAGATGAAGGTGCATCTATGAGTATCCTTTCCTCCACTGGTAAGCAAGCGCCCGGTTCACCGCCAATTGTGACTATTACCCAAAATCTATTAGCTTTTAACAGAGGAACCCGTCAACCATTAGGGATCCTTCCTCAATTGTCTATTACTTTGGGAGGAAAAATTGCTTATCTCAATGTGATGGTAGTCCCATACCCTTTAGATTACAATTTACTTCTTGGGTGCGACTATGTTTATGACATGGGAGCTATTGTTTCAACACTCTTTCGAGTGATGTGTTTCCTGCATGAAGGCAAAATTGTCACTGTTGACCAGCGTTCATTTCCCGGTCCAAATATGGCTTCCAGTCAACCATATTTCCTAAATGGTCCTTTTGTCCCAATGGTATCTTCCCCGCGATGGGTCAATTATGTGGCAACCTGTTCCATGCCTACATCAACTGATGATCAATTCCATGATGTTGTGCAGTATGTATTGGGGGCATTAGAACCAGATCTCTCTAATGGATTCCTTGCTACGTATCCCTTCCAGAGCATTGTTCTCGCATATGATGAGAACCTCTTGGAAGTCATGACCTCTTATGGGTCATGATAAAGGAATAATGAGGATAGTTCCTTGTCTGTGTCAACCTTGTTAAAAAATGAAACAAAGGGTATGAGCATACTTCTTTGTCTTGTGTCAAGCTCGTTAAAAAATGAAACAAGGAATATGAGCATAGTTCCTTGTCTTGTGTCAAGCTTGTTAAAAAATGAAACAAGGAATATGAGGATAGTTCCTTTACCGTGTCAACCTTATTAACAAATGAAACAATTCCATGAGGATAGTTCCTTGTCTTGTGTCAAGCTTGTTAAAAAATGAATCAAGGAATATGAGGATATTTATTTTACTATGTCAACCTCATTAAAAAATGAAACAGGTCCCAGAGCATAGTTCCTTGTCTTGTGTCAAGATCATTAAAAGATGAAACAAGGAATCTGAGCAGAGTTCCTTGCCTTGTATCAAGCTCATTAAAAAATGAAACAAGGCCCCCTAGAGCAAAGTTCCAATTCGAGTCTTTGATTAGATCTTGTAAAATTCCAGTCGAGTCTTTCACTTGATCTCATAAATGAACCTTCATTCCATCCACCTAATAGCCATGAGTAGTCTACTTAGGTGAATGTAATGAAGCTTGGGGAGCATGCACCTAGAATCGAGTCATCATGCTAGGGGCATGTAAACCAATCTCAAGCATAGTTTTTTTCATGGTTCAAGCTTGTGCAAAAAAGAAACTGAATCCAAGCATAGTTTTTCGTTTCAAGCTAGTGTAAACATGAAACTAAATCCAAGCATAGTTTTTCGTTTCAAGCTTGTGTAAACATGAAACTGAATCCAAGCATATTTCCCTATGGTTCAAGCTTGTGTAAAAATGAACCCATATCCATTTTAACCCTCGTGATTGCCATTCTATCGGCCTCTTCCGTCAGATGAACCTTGGTTTTTCTCCTTCCATCATCACTATCTAATTGGCCAATCATACGCTTTCACTTGGTTGTTTTCCCTTTTTAGAGGTACCAAAACGATGAGTGGTCTTATTAGCCAAACTCTTCACATAAATCAACATGTTTTGGGAAGTTCCAACATCACCGGAACTAGTGGCTACCCTTTATACCACTCATTCCTCCAGGATGAGTCACCTTTAAGCTGTTTTCTGACTCGTAAAAAATAAAAAGATCGTTGAGTATTTTCCTTTTTTGACTCGTTAAACTCGGGGGTCTACTTTTAATCTCTTTTCTGACTCCTTAAACATGAAAATATTGTTGGTCACTTTTCCTTTCTAGCTCGTAAATGGATTGGAAACAACATCTACTCAGTATAAGTTTGACCATTTTCCAGACTGATATAGATTACTTACGAAAAAGGAATACATTGATCGAACATGGTCAACAAGTTCTCTCATGTATTATTTTACTCTTTTTTGGACTTGAGAGACAAATTTATGAAAAAGAACTTGTGGTGTTTTCTTTTTGTCCCTTTTCAAACTCTTTGAACATGAAAAGGACCGACTTCTCACTGTCGTTAAACTCGTTAAAGCATCAAATAGCGACATACTTGTCCATCATGATAAGACCGAGTTTCACCTTCGTTTGACTCGTTAGAACATCACATAGCAATGGATTCACCTGAAGGGTGGAATTATACACTAAGAATATGTTATCCTCCTTAAGCTTGTTTAAAAGAAATAAAGAGGTACTGGTTAGCAATGACTGGGGAAATGGGAAAAGGGATAAATCACTTTATGGTAGCAAGTTGCTTTTTAACATGACACTTTCACTTCATCTCTGTGACTATTTGGGTTGTGTTATCTTCTTGATAGTTATCATACCTATGGTCTATCACACCATCCATCGCTTTGGTTTTGCGTCAATGCTGCCAATTCATTCAGTGTCATTGATATGTTTAAGAGAAATCACCCAGTAAATTCATCTTTTGCAATACTCATAAACCTTCATTTTCATGACTGCCATTCCTAAACATTGTGTCGACGGTCATATTTTGTCTTCAAAATCATTACACTTGTTTTGTGTCGTTGATGGGGGATACATCAAGGCCCTCCTGCAATGTGTCACTTCTTGTCAACATCAACACATTATCCAGGAAGTTGACTTAGAAACACCCTTCCAGTACCTTGAGGCTTGCATACAACAATGGTAAGTTTCTCACTTCTGGTGATAGGTTGACATCACAGGCCTTCGATCAAAAGACTTTGTTTGGTGTTCAACATCAAAACATCTATTCACACCATGTAGAATGTATTGTAGTACCTTGAGGATCATTATCTTTATTGGTGATTTCTCTCGCGTTTGTTAACAACATACATCATTGGCTGGTAATCAAATGGTGTCATCCAAAGTTCGACTTTGGATTACACTTTCACATGGTTAGAATCGTACTTGAGCGAACGATTGGACGAGATAGAAGACCCTGAATCTAGTTTCATCCATCCAGGTTGTTATTTCAGGAGAGTACTAAATCATCTTTATGATGGATTTACATAGATAGCCATGGATCTATATCTGTAGATGACTATCTAATTTATGTACATGTAATGAAAAGTTTATATGTTGAGTATGGGTATGCCTTCCCTCAGCAAATCATGAAAAATTCAAATATAACATCATATTATGTAATGTAATTGATGAAGGTCACTGTACGCTTCAGATCCTCCTCATCACATCATAAAGCATATCACTCGACATTATCATTTTTGACTTCATGCTTTAGGGGGCAACTGTTACAGGTCTATTTGGGCACATCACTCCCAATTATCATATTAGTACAAATAGAGCTCATCAAACCCTAACTCAGTTGCTACATGCCCTATACAAGTCATCACATTGAATGTTTTCATCCATGAAAGATTCCTAGCTTGAAACCTTGCTTAAATGCCTCCTTGGGACATTAGCACAACCTATGCCCACCTATACCTACGATGGGCGAGAATGAACGAAATTGACATATGGTTCTTGGAATATTCATCGATTCTAGAGCATTCTAGAAGCATGCCCAACTCTTATCTCATCTTATGAGCTCGTTTTTGGATAGGATATGGATCATTCAACCTTCTATCCTCTCATCCCTTTCTCCATGGAAACTAACTCCAATTATGGAAAACCATTCAATGCTCAATTTATGACAAAACCACTTGCATTTCCCTATAAATTGACCACTCATCATAGTGATCAGGGGCTGAAACTTGAATATTGTAGAGAAATATCGTTGGTTTGAGACTTGAATTCATTGTCAAGTAATGTTATGCTGTTGGATTGATGTGTTATTGGTGCGATGAGGGTTTGGACTAAGTTGGATGAGTGACATGGGATCAAATTACATTGGTTGTAACTCCTCCTTCTATCAATCAATAAAGTTGTTTGTTCCTTTTCCCATATTTTTTTCCCTATCGATGATGAATATATGTTCAAATGTTGTCGATTCCATTTGTTTATAGTCGATAGATCATATGCTTTGATTTTTTTCGTCTTCTGTTTATGTTGGCAGGTACCAATTGAGCGATTTCAATTCGAGTGGAAGCAATGGGAGCAACTCAAAGGGGATCAAAGGAGGCAAAGGATCACAAGTAGGTTCCTTTATCTTGTCTATCTATTTTAGGAAAAGGTTAAACCTCTTTTCTTCTATTGTTCTAAGTGTAACTACCAACTTTGGGAAGATGTACTTATACATAGGTATAAATTCCATATAACAATGACAAAGAAAAAAACATTATTAATAGTGAGATCCTTGCAACTATCTTTAATAGATTGGTTAATTTTGTCCAATAACATAAAACAAGTCATATTAGATACAAATCAATTCATTTTTCAAACTTTAATGTGGTAAGTAATAACTTTAAAGAGAACTTCTTAATAAATTTCTAAATTATTAAAAGATATTTTTAGAATTGTTTGGTTAATTTTGTCCAATAACATAAAACAAGTCATATTAGATACAAATCAATTCATTTTTCAAACTTTAATGTGGTTAGTAATAACTTTAAAGAAAACTTCTTAATAAATTTCTAAATTATTAAAAGATATTTTTAAAATTGTTTAAAAGTAATGTAAATTTTTCTCTTAAGTAAAATTTTAACTACTTTTTAATTTTTTTAATTAATTTGAAAATAACTAATGTGCAAGTCCTAAAAACAAATTTATCATTAAATATATAATTCTTTAAAAGAATGGAATAAAAATGAAATATAATATGTATATAACAAAATTGAACACTACTTAAAAATAATTAAGTGCTTCAATATTGTCTTAACCAATTATAACGAAAATTATAAATTATATATAACGAAAATTAGAATCACTATAATATTGTAATTATAAATTATATTGTAATTATATAAATTACATGGTAGAATATAGTTTAATTATAAAATACATGGTAGAATATAGTTTTCAGAAAATTTAGTTTATTATTTAAATTTTTTATTCAAAATTTTCAAATGATATTATTAAATTAATAGTAAGAAATTAACTTTGATTTGATTTTTTTTATTAATTTTTTTCGGGTGTCTAGAGGAATTGGAAATTAAGTTGGACTTGGACTTGTGTGAGATTGGGTTGATTCCAACCGCTACCATTATAACATCTAGGTTGTCATGCCCCTACACTGGCGGTAGTCTTTCGAGTGCTCTATAGTGAGGTGCGGCACCACCGACCCTTTTCTTTTCACCAATACTCATGGTCATGGACTATGCCTAACATTCGTACATAGTTTATTTTTCGTTACCAAGTATTAGTTTATCCTTTATACACGATGACAACCATGAACATTCATCATAACAACATTAACATAGAGAAATGCACAATAGTATAAAGGGAGGGGCAACTCCCTGATGTGAGTCTGCCATATATCAATATATATAATGTTCATGTACAAGTTAAATCTTGGAGGAAACCCCAAATTTACACTTAGCCAATTTTTCAACTTCGGTAAACTCGGTTGCTTAGCATCGTCAACACCTTCGAACGGTCGCCACACATTTTTCCCAACTCTTCGTTCAACCCTTAACGTGCTCGTTCAGCTCATCGCATCGTTTCCCAACTTGGGCGCCAACCCATGTCACCATGCACGCCTACCCGACATGTCCACACATCGGCCGCCTTCGTTCACAACCCATTGCACTTCTTCACCTGGCTCGCTCACCATTTGTTTAGCAAATGCCCAAACCGTGCTACCCCGCCCAACATTATCGTTCAGCCCAACCGTGCCTTCATTCGACGGGCGCACACACACCCATGTCGCTTCTCACATGAACTCCTATTCACGATCTCGACCTCCCTTCATTCGGTGGGCCGCACGTAATACCACCTACAAAACTCTCATTCATGACCTCTGGTTCAACCTTCGTTCAACTCACCATGTCACCTACCCAACTCAAGTACCCGCTCTCTGTGTTTGTGTGGCCCAACCTAGGCGCACTCTGAATGACCATGTCACCGACGCCCTACCCAGGCACACCCTACATGACCGTGTCACTGATGCCCTACTTGGGCACACTCTGCATGACCGTGTCGCCGATGCCCTACTCAGGCGCACTCTGCACGACCGGTGCCTCCATATGAACTGCGACACCTGTGGCTCACCCTCACACTTCTTCACTCTTCACTTAGCTCATCTAAGTGATCTGCATCCAATTTGCTTGCGCTTCACCAACTCCATGTGTTGGCAATATATGCAAGTTGCTCCATGTTTCATCTGCCCGGCTGACCCCTTAACATATCATTTGAACCATGGTCAGCCCATCCTAAAACATAGATGACCGCCACATCCACTCATCGTCCACCCGTTGGCCCGCCCATCTGTCGGGGCACCCGAGATCGCCTCACAGATATATATTTTCCCACGCTCAAATTTCATTGCATATTCATCCAAACGCTTCATGTGACCTACCATCATGGTCTCAGCTCACCCATCCATGTGCCTTGCAGCTCGTGGTCCTCACATTCTCCCCCACTAGAAATCATTGTCATCCCCAACAATCTGTCATCCTGGAAACCATCTGTCACCAAGATATCCATACCTAGGCATATACTCCATCGGTATGTCATACATCAGAATGTCTCCTCAATCCATGATCATCAATCACCTCGTCGCAATCTCCACATGCTGCTCCCATCGTGGAAGGCTGGTCTCTCCATCTCAAGCTACATGCCCACTACAACATATTGTGTCAACCTCATCATGCATCGTCATCATGTGAACTACTGCCATGATACTCCAACATAATGCTGACACATCTCTGTACACTACCGGTCCCCATGATTTCGAACTAGTCGGGTGATCAGTCCAATTGTCACGCTTAAACCATAAGAATGCACATCCTTATGCCATCATTAGTCGTTTCTCAGAACACCCTGTCACAACATAAACTCGATCAAGAATCCATCTCCATATAAGTAAGCCATGCCCAGGTCCATGAAATTGTCCTCATATCATATGTAACATGCTGTCCATGATGTCTGGTACCAATGTGCTACATGAAATTAACCGCATCTATCCCAACATCATCATCCATCTGCAAAAAATCCATCTCCTCAAAGTGAAGAGATCATCTCATCAAACTCGACTCTCGATGTGCCACATCATGGTCCATGAAGCAACCTCCATCATATCTGTATGTGCAATCCTCAAGTCTTCCATAGAAACAAGTATATACCTGTCTCATCTCCCATGTGCTACCCATGATCATAGATCAATCAACTCCCATGTGTCAAAATTGGTTAAGTCTCGGCTCAACCCATGCCCAAGTGTTGCCACCAAGGCATCATCATCATTGTAACTCCATCACTCCAAAGTGTCTCATATCAATCCTCCACATCAAGTCACTCTTTCAAGCACACCAATATGTACTCAAAAGTATGCACCCCATCTTGCATCAAAGTCCCTGACCTCAGCTCCTCAATGCATCAGATCCTCTAAGTCCACCATATATGAAGTCCCTAAAAGTCACAACATCATGTCATCATGAGCTCCATGAGTCATCTCCAACCAACACCCCGGCTAGCATACATTTCTCAGCCCAAAGGTCTTTGTAAGATGCCTCAGCTCTCCATGTAGTAAGAATGCTCCATAGTCTGCTCACAATTCCAACCAAGTCCATGGCCTTGTTGTACGAGAGTGCACAACCTCTCCATCGGCTCATAAATAAACCATCTCCATGTCACACCAGCAAATCCACTTGCACAACATCCTTGCCTTGGCACTCCTCATTGGATGCCCATAAGTGACACCTCTACAAGTGCTCTTGCATAATTTCCCTACATAGAATACCATGCTCCATGTCTCCAACCTGATGTCCATGACTGAGTTTCCCATGTTTTCCAACTAAGTAAACCCATCACAACATTCGGTCATCCCCATCCAAGTCTACAAATCCCGGTCTAGTGAAATCGGTCACCCAACCATATCATCATCATAATTCCCTTCCATCATAGCTCCCCCACTAAAGGTCCGACCAAGATTTCCTGTCTTGGTCTCGGCTATGAGAAGTCCACCCAAGTATTACCAACTCAAGTGTGTGCCCTCCTCTAATCTGTCCATGAGTCATGTCGGGCACTTAGCCAATTTCTCCATATGGATAAAGCATGACCCAATCCTCTGCAATGATCATCATGTTCCTCCCTTGTCACAGGCTTTTGTACCTTCTACCATAAGGTCACAAACAACCCCAACAAGTTCTGCAACAATCAATGGTCCTTCCTTCTCCATATAAGGTTTCATCGTAGGCACCCATGATAAGATTCTACCTTGCATCGGCAAACTGACTTTGCTCTTCCCTCCATACAGTTCATCTACCAAATGCTCAACTGAAACACAAGTATCAATAATACTTACATCACCATGAGGCTCCTCCATGTGAGTATCCTCATCTTCCCATGTATGCAAACTGCATGATCCTGGTCCAACTTGATCAATCTCAAGTTCATCTTCAATCGTTGTCACATCTGCAACATCCTCGTATCGGTCCTTGAGTTCTTCAAGTTCTTATTTCATCTTCGCACAACCTTCCCAAATCATCATGTTCTCGACCTTCATCGAAGCCCATTCAAAACTCCATCTGCTCATCTATTCCAATACCTTGTACCAGAAAGCTTCACCTACATTATGGCTAGATTCACCTGCCATAGGTCCTTCTACCATCTTTGCCATTCACTTTCCTGCAACCTTAATCACCCTTCACATTTCTTCACCATTCACCAGGTTCTTCCTGCAAAACTGTACCAGCTCTTGATTCCACCTGTCAGTGAGATCAACTTCCTTCACTTTCACTCCACTTGAATTAGCTTTGATACCACCTGTCATGCCCCTATGCTCTATAGCAAGGTGCAGCACCACCGACCCTTTTCTTTTCACCAATACTCATGGTCATGGATGACGCCTAACATTCATACTTAGTGTGTTTTTCGTTACCAAGTATTAGTTTATTCTTTATACATGATGAAAACCATGAACATTCATCATAATACAATTAACATAGAGAAATGCACAATAGTGTAAAGGGAGGGGAAACTCTCTGATGTGAGTCTGCCCGTATATCAATATATATAATTTTCATGTACAAGTTAAATCATGGAGGAAACCCCAAATTTACACTTAGCCAATTTTTCAACTTTGGAAAACTCGGTTTCCTAGCCTCGTCGACACCTCCGAGTGGTCGCCACATGTTCTGCCCAACTCTTCGTTCACCCTTGAATGTGCTTGTTCAGCTCGTTGCGCCATTTTCCCAACTTGGGCGCTGAACCATCTCACCGTGCACGCCTACTTAGCACGACCGCACATCGGTCGCCTTCGTTCACAACCCGTTGCACTTCTTCACCCAGCTCGCTCACCGTTTGTTTAGCAAATGCCCAAACCATGCTACCCTGGCCAACATTATCGTTCAGCCCAACCGTGCCTTCGTTCGACGGGTGCACACACACCCATGTCGCCTCTCACCTGAACTCCTATTCACGATCTCGACCTCCATTCATTCGGTGGGCCGCACGTAGTTCCGCCTACAAAACTCTCGTTCACGACCTCTGGTTCAGCCTTCATTCTGCTCGTCGTGTCCCCTGCCCAACTCGGGCACCTACCCTCCATGTCCGTGTTGCCCAACCTGGGCGCGCTCTACATGACTGTGTTTCCGACGCCCTACTCAAGCGCACCCTACACTACCGGTGTTGCCAACCGATGCCCTACTCGGGCACAACCTGCACTACCGTGTCACCAACCGACGCCCTACTCGGGCGCTCTCTGCACGACCAACGCCTCCGTTTGAATTGCGACACCTGCAGCTCACCCTCACACTTCTTCGCTCTTCACTTAGCTCTTCTAAGTGATCTGTGTCCAAGTTGCTTGCCCTTCACCAACTCCACACATTGGCAATATATACAAGTCGCTCCATGTTTCATCCGCTCAGTCGACCCCTCAACATATCATTTGAACCACTGTCGGCCTGTCCTAAAACATAGATGACTGCCCCATCTGCTCATCGTCCACCCGTCGGCCCGCCCATCTGTCGGGGCACTTGGGACCGCCTCATGGATATATATTTTCCCATGCTCAAGCTTCATCACATATTCATCCAAACGCTTCGCATGACCTTCCACCGTGACCACAGCTCGCCCATCCGCGCGCCCTGCAACTTGTGGTCCTCACATAGGTGAACCCAAGGCATGATCTAGATGGTAAATTATAGATATTTGGCAAGAGATTGATTAGCTTCTAAGTGAACCCATAACCCCACACATAGAAAATACAATAAATTAAAAAAAAATTACATAGGTTCAATTTTTACAACATCTACCCTAACCTCTATTTCAATCCACATAACCTCTATTTCAATCCACATATGCCATATAGTAAATAAAAAAAAATTAATCCTTAAACGTTATAAAATCATATAAAAAAAATATCACCAAAAATTATTTCAAAAACATTTGATTTAAAAATATATTATTTAAAAAACAATTTTATAAACATAACTCATTTTAAAATAAAATTAATCACAAATTTACTAATTTAAAAAAAAATCATCATTTCTTAAATTTCTTTTCAAATTTTTAACCAGACATGAAGAACCGCTCTCACTAAGAACACTGTCCACCATGTTGAAGATATCTCCATAGGTTTCCTTTATTTCACTTGTGTGTAATTTTTTCATATTAAGAACCGCAATAACTACGTACCGCTCTCACTAAGAACACTGTCCACCATGTTGAAGATATCTCCATAGGTTTCCTTTATTTCATTTGTGTGTAATTTTTTCATATTAAGAACCGCAATAACTACGTTCACATTTTATCAGGTTGAAAATACGTCCGTAGATTTTCATTATCTCACTTTTAATATATATATATATAATTATAATTTAATGAATATTATATAAAATTAAATTATATTTTTAATAATATATTATGTTAAAAATAATTGAAAAAAAAAAAATATTAATTTTAATTATTATAAATTAAAAAATATAAAAATAGAATATAAAATGCCAAATTATAAAATTGTTTAAATCGTAACCTATGATAGAAGTTATACTCAATGAAGAAAAAATAAAATAAATTAAAAAAAAAAATTAAAAATATAAAAAAATAAATCAATTACAGAGCCACTTAAATTTATAAATTAACAATATTATATTTTAAAATATTCTTAATTAATTTTATTTTCTATTTTATATATAATATGTCCTAATAATAAATGGAGAAGAAAAGGAAAAAAAGCTGATTCAAATACGCATATAATTATATATATTGATATTGACTGAGTGATAATATATTTTGATGATTAAAATATATTCATATTAAAAAAAAAAATTCATTTAAAGACTTAAAATTTTGATGATGATATCATAGTCATATTAACTTAATATTTATTTCATTTAAAGTCCTAAAAGCCTTTGCTCGACGACTTCAAATACATTATACTATCAAAATCAAATTTAAGTACTATATTAAATATAAAAAGTATGTATTTTTTTTATAAAAAAAATTAAATGTATGTGAAATTATTTATAATAAAGAAATCTTAATCATATATATCATTCATATTTATTAAATTATATCAAACAATTACTAGATATCATTTTGGGATTCAACTGCGTTAAGTAAGTCATTCATGTATGACCATTTCCATGAGAGGTAGTTGTAACTGACTAATTTCTCATGATTTTTGAATAGTTCAATTAGCGCTCATTGCATTAGATGATACTAAGTCATTCATGTATGACCATTTCCATGAGAGGTTAAGTAAGTCATTCATGTATGACCATTTCCATGAGAGGTAGTTGTAACTGACTAATTTCTCATGATTTTTGAATAATTCAATTAGCGCTCATTGCATTAGATGATACTAAGTCATTCATGTATGACTATTTCCATGAGAGATAGTTGCAACTGACTAATTTCTCATGATTTTTGAATGCTCATTGCATTAGATGATACTAAGTCATTCATGTATGACCATTTCCATGAGAGGTAGTCATAACTGACTAATTTCTCATGATTTTTGAATACTTCAATTAGCGCTCATTGCATTAGATGATACTCACAGGGGTGAGGAAATGGGATTGAAACTAGTGAAATGAATCACATAGAGTCAATCATCACTTCCGGGGCTTGTACCCGGTAACCAAGATTTCCCGGGAGGTCACCCATCCCAGATCGCCTCTGGCTCAAGCGCGCTTAACTATGGAGTTTTCCCCACTATCAACCCCACTTAGCTTGCTACCCCTTTTTGAACCATTCAAGTAGAGATCCCTTGACTCTTTTTTGAATTTAAGTATGGGGGTTTACACAGTGCATTATATTAGATATCATTTTGGGATTCAACTATGTTAAGTAAGTGATTCACGTATGACCATTTCCATGAGAGGTAGTCGTATCTGACTAATTTCTCATGATTTTTGAATAGTTCACTTAGCACTCATTGCATGGGGTGATGCTCACATGGGTGAAGAAGTGGGATTGAAACTAGTGAAATGAATCACATAGTGTCAATACTTGCTAAGGTTCATGAGGCACAATACTTGCTAAGGTTTTGCAAATGGGGTAACAAGCTAAGTGGGCTTGATTGTGGGGAAAACTCCATAGTTAATTGAGCCAGAGGCGATTAGGGATAGGTGACCTCCCGGGAAGTCCTAGTTATCGGGTGCAAGCCTCGGAAGTGATGATTGATGCTATGCGATTCATTTCACTAGTTTCAATCCCACTTCTTAACCCCTGTGAGCATCACCCGATGCAATGAGTGCTAAGTGAACTATTCAAAAATCATGAGAAATTAGTCAATTACGACTACCTCTCATGGAAATGGTCATATGTGAATGA